>SJYX01017507.1:477776-492177 GCA_006410675.1 Oreotragus oreotragus | reverse complement strand
AAAGCCATCAGAGGGGTTTTTGGATTGAAACACTCTTATTATGCCCAGGAGACTTATTATCTAAAAGCTCTAAATTAACTTTTTCCAGAAAAAGGTAGTGGGGGGACAGCCCTCTGTTAATGTCAGAAGAATAGGTGGAAAGCATAACACAGTAAAGCAGACAGACTCTGGTTTTGGGGGTAGATGCTCGAGAATTTCCAGGGGGACCCTGAGGCTCGATCCCACCTTTGCATATGCCAAGCCTCCTTCCTCATGATCTTTGCCACGGGCAGGGTTCCTCATGCTGGCTCCCAGCAAAAATGCTTTTATACTATTGTTATGGAGAAGGCAATGGCAACCCACTCCAGCAGTCTTGCCTGGAAAATCCCATGGACAGAGGAGCCTGGTGGGCTGCAGTCCATGGGGTTGCTACAAGTCGGACACAACTGAGCGACTTCACTTTCACTTTTCACTTTCATGCATTGGAGAAGGAAATGGCAACCCACTCCAGTGTTCTTTCCTGGAGAATCCCAGGGACGGGGGAGCCTGGTGGGCTGCCGTCTATGGGGTCACACAGAGTTGGACACAACTGAAGCGACTTAGCAGCAGCAGCAGCATACTATTGTTAAGGTCCCAAAAGCATTCACCAGGTATTTATTGCTATTATGTCAGATAAGTTTTGTAAGATCCACCTGCCATATTTGATGGATAACATTCTAGTATTGTTGTTCAAACATGCGTTTTCAAACTGAATAAGAACCTTATGTTGCTGATTTTACTTGTGGTTAAATAACAATTCATGAGTCCAAGGAATAAAGCTATATATGATTGTTTAACATTTGGTAACTGGTACCCCAGCATAGATAATAATAGTAAATTTCACTTGATAGTATATTTGAGGGAAGATGACAATTTAATGAAACATTAATATAAAACAAAGCATAGAAATCTGAATGCTAAAAGATTCAATTTTTGATGATTTTATTGCATACTGAATTTCTTAAAAAATAGGACAATTTTAAATCTTTTCCTTTCTAATGCCCTCATAAAATCACTAAATAAGCTGTAATTGCATGAATCATTTATAAAATGCTTCAGTTGAGAAAGAGATAGGAAGAAAGCAGATAGATATGCATCTTAACTGTGTGTGATACCTAAAGGAAAAGATATTGTTACTTGGGGTGATACCATGACTGATTAGATCTAGATTTTAAATTGTATTTGAACAAGTCACTATTTTTACTTAAAATTGAATGAATACTAGGACAATGACAAGAGACTGAACTGTATATATTATTGTATTTTAAAAGAATAGACATAAAGAATGTCATAATATAACTGTGGCAACTATGCCACACATCACAGTAGACAACTCAAAAATTTTACAAGGCTCATTAAAACCATACTTGTATCAAATAATGATGGTGAGCCTTCATCTTTTAGTCTGTGATTATATGTTAAATTCATTGCCTTGCATTTTTAGAGATTGATTAGTAATATATGAAAATTCTATTTTATATATTATAGTAGACCAGTTTATACCACAGAGTCAGAGGCTTTAAATAATGTTTAGAATTTTAGCAATGGTCTAGTCAAAGTCATTTGACTTTGGAATTCTTTAGGACTTCGAATTCTTCATTTAATTTAGTAACCTAACCAAAAGCCTACAACTAATTCAGGTAGAGCAAAAACTGGAATTGAGGTCTATTCAGTATATTTTCAACCACTCTATAGTATGCCCTGAATATTAGGTGACCCATTAATTGCTCAAGGTCTTAGGATTAGGTAAGTCAGACAGTACCCTTTACATCATAAACTTAAAGGGAAGATAATCCCTTCACCAGCCATGGGAAACTTGAGATAATCTTAAATAGAAAATAAATGGTCAAAAACTCTCAATATATTATATATTTCTGAATGACAAAATTTTGATAAAACATAATTTTCAGTGGAAGTAACTTTGTCAAATAGGATTCTGAACTTATTTTCCTAAGTGTTCAATTATGCATTTGTAGTTAAATATGTTTATTTAAAAATGGGTGTGTTCTTTTCAGGATGTAATTTTTCCAACGTTTTTATTTCTACTCCCGCGTGTGTTAGAACTTTTAAACACAAAAATCGTGGTGGCAAAGATAAATGGAAACATGGAAATTAGGAACATACCTTTTATGCAGATTTCTTGGAATTTACCTTTTCCATAGACAAAAATAGACATGAGCTTGAGTAAGCTCCAGAATATAGTAAAGGACAGGGAAGCCTGGCATACTGAAGTCCATGGGATTACAGAAAGTCAAACCCAACTTAGCAACTGAACACTAATAGTCAAAAAGCATTTATTGCAACAAAGTAATGATAGTGAGATTATATAACTTCTTTAAATTGTACCATCAGGTATTAATTTTAAAGACCAAAGATGCACTGAACTCACTTCAGTTGATAGAGTTTATTTTAAAGCCACATGAAGAATAAAGAGAAGATAGGAAACTAGCTTAACAGAGGCACAGACAAGCCTCAGTTAAACCAAATTGTGATGGATGCATGACATGCATAGCCATAATGGGGAGAAGATGTGGTTTGCCTCAACAGAAATCCTCTTCTGCTTCCAACACTGACCCTTCTGTCCATGGGATTCTCCAGGCAAGAATACTGGAGTGGGTTGCCATTTCCTTCTCCAGGGGATCTTCCCCACCCAGGGACCTAACTGGCATCTCCTGAAGTACACGTGGATTCTTTACCTGCTGAACCTAATCCATAATAACATACCACTAATAAAAATACTCTTGNGATTCTCCAGGCAAGAATACTGGAGTGGGTTGCCATTTCCTTCTCCAGGGGATCTTCCCCACCCAGGGACCTAACTGGCATCTCCTGAAGTACACGTGGATTCTTTACCTGCTGAACCTAATCCATAATAACATACCACTAATAAAAATACTCTTGAGGCAAACTTCATCCACTGGATTGACGTACTGTTTATGAAATGGATGGTATTTCCTTTTGATTCATGCTTAAATTTGGGGCACAGTTTACACTTTCCATTTTTTTCCCTTACTAATGAGTGTAAGTACTAGCACAAAGAATGTACCCAAGTCTGAGGGTGAAGTTATCACACCTGCTTCCATTGTTAGAGTCTTAAATTACAACTAGTCTTAAATTACAACTCATTACAACCCATGGCTTTTTCCCACATGAAGCTAGCAGGACTGCAGGGTGCTATGCACTGCAGGACAGTTGGCCATGCTTTTCATTTTTGTCTTGGTCAGAGAATGAGTGGACCTTACCATTAGCCCTTCCACTGGTTTTTAGCTGAGCATCTAGTCCTCACTGATTGACAGCATGGCTGTTAATTACAGAAGCCCTCAAAGCTGATACAATTGAGGTATTTTGCTGATGACTGCTTTTTGAGTTTTAGCATTCCTTATGCTTAAAAATCCTGCAAAAGTAGTGGAAAACAGTGTGTTTTACATTACATTAGAATTTTGTTAGAAAAAAGATACTATAAATATATGCAAAATATAAAAGTATAAAAATAAAAAAATATAAAACTGAAGTAATTAGATAATATAGGCAAAGAAATGTTATATCCAAATCATTGAAATAGTACTTATAGTAGACTTTAAACTACTGAAAACATTCATTTTTATTTTATTAACAGCTTAAGGAATACTTCATTGTTTTATTCATTACATGATGGCTAAATGTTACCCAAATTATTAATAAATCTGCTAGTGACATCAGCACACCTAGTTTTATTTTATAAGGGACTTTACTCAGAAAGAATTGGAAAATGAAATAGTACTTATAGTAGACTTTAAACTACTGAAAACATTCATTTTTATTTTATTAACAGCTTAAGGAATACTTCATTGTTTTATTCATTACATGATGGCTAAATGTTACCCAAATTATTAATAAATCTGCTAGTGACATCAGCACACCTAGTTTTATTTTATAAGGGACTTTACTCAGAAAGAATTGGAAAAAATATGCAATCATTGAAAATGTACACTAAATTATTCTAATATGTAAACATGCTATTACATTTGTTATCCTAGTAAAATCCAGCTATGTTTTAAAATCAGGAAAAAATAAAATGAAAATTTCTGTAATTAACTCACACAATCAAGTTACAGGTTTTAATTAATACTAAAAATCTTCATTTGGAATTTAAGACATTATCATTGCTGCAAATAGAAAGTATCTTAGAAATGTTATATGTAGATTAACATAAATAAAATCATGAAGAATAAGTCAGTTACGGGTTAAATTGTTTCCTCACCAGAATGTGAAGTCCTAACCTCCACTACTGTAGCATATGTCCTTATTTGAAAATAGGCCCCTGCAGTCATAGTTAATTACACTCTAACGACATCATACTGAAATAGAGGGGGTCCCTCACCTGGTATGACTGTGTCCTTATAAGTAGCCGGCATGTGGAGATGTGGGCTTCCCAGGTGGCACTAATGGTGAAGAGCCCACCTGCCAATGCAGGACTCGTAAGAGACACAGGTTCAATCCCTGGGTCAGGAAGATCCCCTGGAGGAGGGCATGGCAACCCACTCCAGTATTCTTGCCTGGAGAATCCCATGGGCAGAGGATCCTGGTGGGCTACAGTCCACAGGGTAGCAGAGTCAGACACAACTGAAGCGACTGTGCATGCGAGCATGTGAAGACAGAGGACTGCTAGAGATGCATCTACAAGTCAAGAAACCCGACAGATTGCCCATAAAGGGGGGGAGAGATGAGACGGGATTATAGCCTGTATAATCCTGCCCGCACCTTGGGTTTGGACCTCTAGCCACTGGAATTGCTAGACAGTACGTCCCTGCTGTGTTGAGCAATCCAGTTTGTGGAACTCATGGTAGGAAAATTAAATCAGTATTTCTCAAATGTGAGCGTCTGCCAAAATGAAAAGGAATTGCAAATGTTAGGGCCTTCAGCAGATTGGTAGCAATAGAATAGATCCTTCTCTAACATCAGCAGATACTAAACATGGTCCTTCCCCTAAACTCCCTCCCGTGTGTCTCCTCGCTCACCATCTCAGCGTTTTCCCTGCAGGGAGACACCACTAATCAGTCACAAGTCACTTCACTGCTGACCAGAGTGCAGCTAACAGTAGTCATCTCAGCACTGAGGTGGCCACTGTTAGTCAAGGGTGATATGTGTGCGTGTGTGTGCGTGCATGTGTGTGTGCACGTGTGTGTGTGTTAGTATAAAGGGGATGTGGAGGTCTTGCAGTTGTAGATTCCTTCGGAAGTGAAAGGTATAGTGGGTAAGGATCTCAAGGACAAGAAAATATAGAAAAAGAGGACTGTTTCATATGAAGTTGACAGAAAATACAGTTTTACTTCCTCCAAAATACATGCTGTCCCTTAGTGCTAAAGAACCTGTCTGCCAATGCGAGAGATGTAAGAGCTGTGGGTTAGGAAGTGAAAGGTATAGTGGGTAAGGATCTCAAGGACAAGAAAATATAGAAAAAGAGGACTGTTTCATATGAAGTTGACAGAAAATACAGTTTTACTTCCTCCAAAATACATGCTGTCCCTTAGTGCTAAAGAACCTGTCTGCCAATGCGAGAGATGTAAGAGCTGTGGGTTTGATCCCTGGATCAGGAAGATCCCCTGGAGGAGGAAATGGCAACCCACTCCAGCATTCTTGCCTGGGGAATCCCATGGACAGAGGAGCCTGGCGTGCTACAGTCCTTGGGGTCGCAAAGAGTCGGACACGACTGCACGGAAAGTGTTTTACTTGTTTACATAAAGATTTTTGAGAGACTTCATGTAACCCCAGCACAGCTGAACCATCATCAGCAGGTGACACCGGCCTGCTTTCACAAGTGTGAAATTGATGGATTTTGGTTCCAAAATAAGGAGCGCTTCTCTGTCTAGCACTCTTCCCCCTTCGTCTTCCCTATCACACAGTAGGAGCGCTTCTCTGTCCAGCACTCTTCCCCCTTTGTCTTCCCTGTCACACAGTAGGAGCGCTTCTCTGTCCAGCACTCTTCCCCCTTTGTCTTCCCTGTCACACAGTAGGAGCGCTTCTCTGTCCAGCACTCTTCCCCCTTCGTCTCCCCTATCACACAATCGGCTGTGAGTAGGGTGGCTTCCGGGGCACAGTCCCCCAACAGCTGCCCTTCTCTATCAGCAAGGCTACTGGTGGTGTGTCGGGCCTGTGAGCTTGTTGCCTAAACAGATGTGGTGCTGGGTGAGTACCAGCCCAATTTTCTCTTAATATTTTCATACGAAACTGGTTATTATGAGGGAATCTGTGCAGAGAATTAAGTACCTTGAACAAAATGAGGGTTATGACTTAGAAATTCCACAAATTCTTTCAGCTGTTTGAGTATGATCACAGAAAGTCATATATTTTTTAATTTCTTGTTTTTTAATTGAAGGATAATTGCTTTACAAAATTGTGTTGTTTTCTGTCAAGCCTCAGTATGAATCAGCCATAGGTGTACATATATCCCTTACCTTTTGAACCTCCCTTCCATACCCCATCCCAGCCCTCTAGGTTGATACAGAGCCCCTGTTTGAGTTTCCTGAGCCATACAGCAAATTCCCGTTGGCTATCTATTTACATAAGGTAATGTAAGTTTCCATGTTACTCTCCACACATCTCACTCTCTCCTCCCCTCTCCCCACGCCCATAAGTCTATTCTCTATGTCTGTTTCTCCATTGCTGCCACGGCAATCAGAGAAAAAGAAGAAATAAAAGGTATATATTTTCATCCCTATTTTCTAACTCTAAGCATACAAAGAGGAAACATTTCAACATGAGAGGAAAATTCAAGTAGAACTAACACAGCAAAGTGCCACCGTTGTTCAGATACCGCTTTCTGCACACAGTACTGGCAACCTACCTCCTGGGCCCCATGCAAAATAAAAAGGTGGGGCCCCACTCTAAAGACGTTGTTAAGAATATCGAGATGGCAATAGCAGATCTTTAAAGCAAGTATGGTCCCTTTGAGGGGGGTCTGTGTGACTACATAAGTCCTGCCCCTGTGAAGCCAGCTCTGTCTTCATGGTTAGACCTGCCATAGTCTATGTTCATTTCATCACTGCTCGATCTGGTATTTTCATTTACCAATGATTTTGTCTCTTTTTTACCATATGATGAATGAACTGTTTTCTCCTTTATTGAGTCTTACTTGAAAGTGAAGGGGAAAAAAGTCAAATCTAGTTTTTATTTTATTTACTGTTAATGAATGATCAGATATGTTCACTTCATCACTGCTCGATCTGGTATTTTCATTTACCAATGATTTTGTCTCTTTTTTACCATATGATGAATGAGCTGTTTTCTCCTTTATTGAGTCTTACTTGAAAGTGAAGGGGAAAAAAGTCAAATCTAGTTTTTATTTTATTTACTGTTAATGAATGATCAGTTTCTTCCTAGACAGAAAGGACACTGAAAGTAAGTTTAGAATTCCATGGGTTGAAAGAAAAAGAAGATATAAAAGACTTGAAAATGAATTATAAACAACTTAGACATATTTAATGTATAATAATGATATTAAGCAGTAATTTAGAAATGACTTTAAATGATATGTTTATGTTATTTTTCACTTATTTACCATTCTTTTATCAGCATTGTTGAATAGAGAAACACTATCAGGAAGCAACTGTTAGACATGGAACAACAGACTGGTTCCAAATAGGAAAAGGAGTACGTCAAGGCTGTATATTGTCACCCTGCTTATTTAACTTATATGCAGAGTACATCATGAGAAACACTGGGCTGGATGAGGCACAGGCTGGAATCAAGATTGCTGGGAGAAGTATCAATCACCTCAGATATGCAGATGACATCACCCTTATGGCAGACAGTGAAGAAGAATTAAAGAGCCTCTTGATGAAAGTGAAAGAAGAGAGTGAAAAAATTGGCTTAAAGCTCAACATTCAGAAAGCTAAGATCATGGCGTCTGATCCCATCACTTCATGGCAAAAAGATGGGGAAACAGTGGAAACAGTGGCTGACTTTATTTGGGGGGACTCCAGAATCACTGCAGATGGTGATTTCAGCCAGGAAATTTCCTTGGAGGGAAAGTTATGACCAACCGAGACAACAGATTAAAAAACAGAGACATTACTTTGCAAACAAAGGTCTGTCTAGTCAAGGCTGTGGTTTTTCCGGTAGTCATGTATGGATGTGAGAGTTGGACTATAATGAAAGCTGAGCGCCAAAGAACTGATGCTTTTCAACTGGCATTGGAGAAGTCTCTTAAGAGTCTCTTGGACTGCAAGGAGATCCAACCAGTCCATTCTAAAGGTAATCAGTCATGGGTATCAATTGGAAGGATAGTATGGATGTGAGAGTTGCACTATAATGAAAGCTGAGCGCCAAAGAACTGATGCTTTTCAACTGGCATTGGAGAAGCCTCTTGAGCGTCTCTTGGACTGCAAGGAGATCCAACCAGTCCATCCTAAAGGTAATCAGTCATAGGTATCCATTGGAAGGACTGATATTGAAGCTGAAACTCCAATACTTTGGCCACCTGATGCAAAGAGCCGACTCATTTAAAAGACTCTGATGCTGGGAAAGATTAAGGGCAGGAGGAGAAGGGGATGACAGAGGATGAGATGGTTGGATGGCATCACTGACTCAATGGACATGAGTTTGGGTAAACTCCAGGAGTTGGTAATGGACAGGGAAGCCTGGCATGCTGTAGTCCATGGGGTCGCAAAGAGTTGGACACAACTGAGCGACTGAACTGAACTGAACTGATCCCCAGTTATTAAAAACATTAAAAACATGAAATTTCACAAACCAAATGTATTCTAATACATCAGTTTTGTGCTGATTGATAAGGCATCACTGACTCAATGGACATGAGTTTGGGTAAACTCCAGGAGTTGGTGATGGACAGGGAAGCCTGGCATGCTGTAGTCCATGGGGTCGCAGAGTTGGACACAACTGAGCGACTGAACTGAACTGAACTGATCCCCAGTTATTAAAAACGTTAAAAACATGAAATTTCACAAACCAAATGTATTCTAATACATCAGTTTTGTGCTGATTGATATGCAGGTATGGACTCCTTTACTATTTCATTCTAAAAATCCAATTGCATGTAGAACCTATTAATTTTGATTTCTTTATCAAAAGCAAACAATTAATATCCAAATTACTTAAGCTGGCATGCATAAGTTAACTTTTCTTGACAACTTTTTTGAGATATTTTATATGTCATAAAATTTACCCATTTGAGGTATACAATTCAATGATTTTAGTAACTTTACCAAGTAGAGCAACGATCATCAATTTTAGGGACTTCCCTGGTGGCCCAGTAGCTAAGACTCCATGATCCGAATGTAGGGGCCTCGGTTCAATCCCTGGTCATGGAACTAGAGGCCACATGCTACAACTGAGAGTTCGTATGCCACAACTAAGACCTAGTGCACCCAAATCAATAAACAAATGTTTTTTAAAAAATCAGTATTAGAATGCTTTCATTCTCCTAATAGGGCTTCCCTGTGGGCTCAGATGATAAAGAATCCGCTTGCAAGGTGGGAGACCTGGGTTCGATCCCTGGGTTGGGAAGATCCCCTGGAGTAGGGAAAGACCACCCACTCCAGTATTCTGGCCTGGAGAATATGATGGACTATATAGTCCATGGGGTTGCAAAGACTCAGACAGGACTAAGCGATTTTCAGTTTCACTTTCACATTCTTCTAATAACATCCCCCATACCCATTTACAGTAAATCCCAATTTCCACCTGGAGCCCCAGGCAACCACTAGCACTGGTCCTTGTTCTTGAATTTAAAGACAGGATTTAATGGGTTTACATCACAATTTCTCTTTTTCAATAGAAGAGTAATTGCTAGTTATTTCTCACAGGAAGTTTCATATGTTTAATGACTCTAAATGATTTTAGAACCCAAATGACAATAACTCATCAAGGACAAAAAGTCTTAATGCCACTTAAAGTAAATCTGAGGGCCTAGTTCATTCAGAAGGCTCCAAATTGTTAAATGTGAGAGTTGAAGGTAAATGTTCTTTAGTGACATAAATCTTGACTTTCAGTCCTCAGGGACCAAAAGTAGACTTTATACCATGGTTCTGCATAATAAACAGGAAGCAGAGCTTAGTTAACAAAAAAACTTGCTTACTGGTAATAAGTCACCATATCCCCGGCAAAATATCTATCAGGACCAGCCATTTTTGTTGAAACAAACAACCTAATTTGGCCATTTTTCTAGTGGCTTCCATTCTGGAGCTCAGGAGTTAGGAGTGTTATTAAGCTTGCTCGCAAAACCCTTACACATGCCCTCTTACATTTACTGGCTTTAACTGTCATGTGTTTGATGAGGATCTGAAGTGTCTTTACCTATCCCTCCAAAGTGGAAGCCAAGATGTTGCACATTGCACTTCCAATTACTAAAGCAGGGCACATCATATATGTGGGTCTTTTTCATATTGTAGTCAACATATAGCGTATTGAGTCTGGTCTATTGGCTACATATCCCATTAATCTGCTATTTTGAGTGAGGCATAGAACAACAGAGACCTTCCTAGCTGGCTCCAGTGGTAGAGAAACTGCCTGCCAGCACAGGAGACCTAAGAAACATAGGTTCAGTCCCTGGGTTGGGAAGATCCCCTGGAGGAAATCAGGGCAACCCACTCCAGTGTTCCTGCCTGGAGAATCCCATGGACAGAGGAGCCTGGCAGGCTACAGTCTATGGGGTCACAGAGAGTCAGACAGGACTGGAAAAACTTAGCTCACCACACACAGGACAAGAAAAGATTCTGTATCATGCTCAGGCTGGTGAAGCTTCTGTGATATTTGGGCCTCAGAAATCCCCTCATAATTACCGTGGTTATGAGAAATCAACTTGACTCTGGCAAGTTCAAACAGGATCATACTAGCAGAGATCCGTTAATGTTGAAGAAAAGTCATCTCCTGTTGCACACATACCTTATGCTCCTTTAGAAGAACTATGTCTGGCTTTCTCCTGGGACTGAATAGAGATCAAATGCATGTCTCCTCAGACTTTACATAACTATTTTTCGTCATGAACTAGTGATAAGCTCACCCTTACACCATAATGCTGGGTATTCTCCACTGCAATTCATAACTATGTAGAAATGGTATTTAAGAGGTCAGGCTTGAGCAGGTTCTCTGGAGCCCCACAGGAAGGTCACAGGTGTGGAGCCTTCTACCAAGGTCACAAGACAAAAATCTCCAGGATTAACTGAGCCCCATACGAACTGCTCCCATGAGCCTCATGATCTAGACTAACCAGTTGTTGACGCTGTAATACTCACCCTGTTACCCACTATAGCATCCTAACAAATCACCTAATACCTCCTTCCATCAGAAATTTTCTGTGTCTTGAGGCTATAAAAATTGACTACTTGCTCGCAAAAGGGATCAGCTCTCCCTTGAACTGGCCGTTGTTCAACAACGCCTCCCGCTCTAATAAGCTCCATTCTCCCCTCTCACTGCCTCATCGCTGGAAATTCTTTTCCAACCCCCACACAGACTATGACAGGCCCAAAAGGTCCTAATAAGTTTGCATGAGCTGGAGCTTGAATGCTGACCAGCGGCCCCATGGAGGTTTCCGTAAGAACACTTGAGTGAGGAATAAAAACCCAGGACCCCGCAGTTCATGAGCCCCTGGCGAGAAGTGGACCGCTGCTTGGCTGCAGCCTTCTCGGAACACTGCCTGAAAGATGCTGGCAAAGGCACACTTCCCCAGTGGGCAGAATTCCTAGCTCTCACAGTCCGTTATTCACCGTGTGTGCATTAGGAGGCAAAAGGGCTATGGTCACATCGTGAAATACCTGATGTAAGAGACTGGAGAAGAGGAAAAGGAAAAAGTGGAAAGTCATAGAGATTATAAACAAAACTGATTGTATGATGAAAGAATAGCAACTTAATATCTTGTGAACCACAAACACATACTTCTAAGTGTCTACCCCATTTCTATGCTAATCTGTGAAGAAATACTATCTCTAATTTCTGCAAATGAACAGAATCTAGTTTTCAAAGCAACAGTCAGAACTGGACATGGAACAACAGACTGGTTGCAAATTGGGAAAGGAGTACATCAAGGGTGTATATTGTCACCTTGCTTATTTAACTTATATGCAGAGTACATCATGAGAAATGCCAGGCTGGATGAACCACAAGCTGGAATCAAAATTGCTGGGAGAAATATCAATAACCTTAGATATGCAGATGACACCACCATTTTGGCAGAAAGCAAAGAAACTAAAGAATTTTTTTTTTTTATGAAAGTAAAAGAGGAGAGTGAAAAAGTTGACTTAAAACTCAACATTCAGAAAACTAAGATCATGGCATCTGGTCCCATCACTTCATGGCAAATAGATGGGAAACAATGGAAACATTGACAGACCTTATTTTCTTGGGCTCCAAAATTGGCACAGATGGTGACTGCAGCAATGAAATTAAAAGACATTTACTCCTTGGGAAAAAAAGCTATGACCAATGTAGACAGCATATTTAAAAGCAGAGACATTACTTTGCCAACAAAGGTTTGTCTAGTCAAAGCTATGGTTTTTCCAGTAGTCATGTATGGATGTGAAAGTTGGACTATAAAGAAAGCTGAGCATAGAAGAATTGATGCTTTTGAACTGTGGTGTTGGAGAAGACTCTTGAGAGTCTCTTGGACTGCAAAGAGATCCAACCAGTCCATCCTAAAAGAAATGAGTCCTGAATATTCATTGGAAGGACTGCTGTCAAAGCTGAAACTCCAATACTTTGGCCACATGACGTGAAGAACTGACCCATTGGAAAAGAGCCTGGTGCTGGGAAAGATTGAAGGCAGGAGGAGAGGGGGATGGCAGAGGATGAGATGGTTGGATGGCATCACTGACTCAATGGACATGAGTTTGAGCAAGCTTTAGGAGTTGGTGATGGACAGGGAGGCCTGGCATGCTGCCATCCATGAGGTCACAAAGAGTCAGATACGATCGAGAGACTGAACTGAACTGATAAGGCAACTTGCTTAAAAAACTAAATATCCATCTAAATGAAATCCCTTTCACAATAACAATAACAACACAACTTAAACTATTGCAAAGGGGACAATTTGTTGTTGTGCAGTCCTAAGTCGTCTCTGATTTTTTTTCTATCCCTTGGACTATATAACTCTCCAGGCTCCTCTGACCATGGGATTCTCCAGGAAAGAATACTGGAGTGGGTTGCCATTTCCTTCTCCAAGGGATCTTCCCAATCCAGGGATCAAACCTGTGTCTCCTGCATTGGCTGGGGAATTCTTTTACCACTGAGCCACCTGGGATGCCCCAATGATGTCATTACTGCTTACATATAAGCTTTTTCCTGAAATACCATTTATTCAACTTAGAAAAAAGACTAGAGTCATCTTTTCTTCTAGGGCAACAAGTATCTTTAAAGTTAGTGGAGGAGAAGGAGGAGCAAATTTGCAAGCCACAGTCTGAATGCTGTTCTGTTCTAAATGGGTAAGTGAACAGTCTTTATGCTCACAGGGTGAGCTGCTCAGAGATGGAGTGAAGTGTATCTTAATAAAGCCCAGGCTGTGGACTCTATTCTACAGCATTATTCTCTCAGTATATCTTGACTAGTAACAGTATTCTATAGAAACTATCACACTTTCTTTGATAGAATTATATTTTCTTTTATATCTTGTTATTAGCTCTTAAGTGACTTTATTGAACTGAACTGAGTTTATTGCTTATACTTAAAGAATAGGGCATTTTGCCATACAGTTTTGTTTTTTTTTTTTTTTTTTTTTCCCTTGCAGCTCCTATTTCTTTCAGTTCAGTTCAGTTCAGTCTCTCAGTCATGTCTGAGTCTTTGTGACCCCATGAATTGCAGCACACCAGGCCTCCGTGTTCATCACCAACTCCCGGAGTTCACTCAGACCCACGTCCATTGAGTCAGTGATGCCATCCAGCCATCTCATCCTCTGTCATCCCCTTCTCCTCCTGCCCCCAATCCCTCCCAGAATCAGAGTCTTTTCCAATGAGTCAACTCTTCGCATGACATGGCCAAAGTACTGGAGTTTCAGCTTCAGCATCATTCCTTCCAGTGAACACCCAGGACTGATCTCCTTTAGGATGGACTGGTTGGATCTTCTTGCAGTCCAAGGGACTCTCAAGAGTCTTCTCCAACACCACAGTTCAAAAGCATCAATTCTTCAGCGCTCAGCTTTCTTCACAGTCCAACACTCACATCCAAACATGACCACTGGAAAAACCATAGCCTTGACTAGACGGACCTTTGTTGGCAAAGTAATGTCTCTGCTTTTGAATATGCTATCTAAATCGGTCATAACTTTCCTTCCAACGAGTAAGCATCTTTTAATTTCATGGGTGCAGTCACCATCTGCAGTGATTTTGGAGCCCAGAAAAATAAAGTCTGACACTGTTTCCACTGTTTCTCCATCTATTTCCCATGAAGTGATGGGACC
>SJYX01017507.1:410381-474331 GCA_006410675.1 Oreotragus oreotragus | reverse complement strand
GCCTGTGGCCACTGCTGAGTTTTCCAAATTTGCTGGCATATTGAGTGCAGCACTTTCACAGCATCATCTTCCAGGATTTGAAATAGCTCAACTGGAATTCCATCACCTCCACTAGCTTTGTTCATAGTGATGCTTTCTAAGGCCCACTTGACTTCACATTCCAGGATGTCTGGCTCTAAGTGAGTGATCACAGCATAGTGATTATTTTGGTCATGAAGATCTTTTCTGTACAGTTCTTCTGTGTATTCTTGCCACCTCTTCTTAATATCTTCTGCTTCTGTTAGGTCCATACCATTTCTGTCCTTTATCGAGCCCATCTTTGCATGAAATATTCTTTTGGTATCTCTAAGTTTCTTGAAGAGATCTCTAGTCTTTCCCATTCTATTGTTTTCCTCTATTTCTTTGCATTGATCGCTGAGAGAGGCTTTCTTATCTCTCTTTGCTAGTCTTTGGAACTCTGCATTCAGATGCTTATATCTTTCTTTTTCTCCTTTGCTTTTTGCTTCTCTTCTTTTCACAGCTATTTGTAAGGCCTCCTCAGACAGCCATTTTGCTTTTTTGCATTTCTTTTCCAAGGGGATGGTCTTGATCCCTGTCTCCTGTACAATGTCACAAAACTCCATCCATAGTTGCTCAGGCACTCTATCTCTCAAATCTAGTCCCTTAAATCTATTTCTCACTTCCACTCTATAATCATAAAGGATTTTATTTAGGTAATACCTGAATGGTCTAGTGGTTTCCCCCACTTTCTTCAATTTAACTCTGAATTTGGCAATAAGGAGTTCATGATCAGAGCCACAGTCAGCTCCCAATCTTGTTTTTGCTGACTGTATAGAGCTTCTCCATCTTTGGCTGCAAAGAATATAATCAGTCTTATTTCAGTTTTGACCATCTGGTGATGTCTATGTGTAGAGCCTTCTCTTGTATTTTTGGAAGAGGGTGTTTGCTATGACCAATGTGTTCTCTTGGCAAAACTCTATTAGCCTTTGCTCTGCTTCATTCCATATTCCAAGGCCAAATTTGCTTGTTACTCCAAGTGTTTCTTGACTGCCTACTTTTGCATTCCAGTCCCCTATAATGAAAAGGACATCTTTTTTGGGTGTTAGTTCTAAACGGTCTTGTAGGTCTTCATAGAGCCATTCAACTTCAGCTTCTTCAGTGTTACTGGTTGTGACATAGACCTGGATATTGAATGGTGTGCCTTGGAAATGAACAGAGATCATTCTGTCATTTTTGAGATTGCATCCAAGTACTGCATTTTGGACTCTTTTGTTGACCGTGATGACTATTCCATTTCTTCTAAGGGATTCCTGCCCACAGTAATAGATATAATGGTCATCTGAGTTAAATTCACTCATTCCAGTCCATTTTAGTTCGCTGATTCCCAGAATGTTGATGTTCACTGTTGCCATCTCCTGTTTGACTACTTCCAATTTGCCTTGGTTCATCGGCAAAACATTCCAGGTTCCTATGCAATATTGCTCTTTACAGCATCAGACTTTGCTTCTATCACCAGTCATATCCACAACTGGATATTATATTTGCTTTGGCTCCATCCCTTCATTCTTTCTGGAGTTATTTCTTCAGTAGCATATTGGACACCTACCAACCTGGGGAATTCCTCTTTCAGTACCCTATCATTTTGCCTTTTCATACTGTTCATGGGGTTCTCAAGGCAAGAATACTGAAGTGGTTTGTCATTCCCTTCTCCAGTGGACCACATTCTGTCAGACCTCTCCACCATGACCCGCCCGTCTTGGGTGGCCCCACATGGCATGGCTTAGTTTCATTGAATTAGACAAGACTGTGGTCTGTGTGATCAGATTGACTAGTTTTCTGTGATTTTGATTTATGTTTGCCCTCTGATGCCTCTCGCAACAGCTACTGTCTTACTTGGGTTTCTCTTACCTTGGATGTGGGGTATCTCTTCACGGCTGCTCCAGCAAAGTGCAGCCACTGCTCCTTACCTTGGACGAGGGGTATCTCCTCACAGTCGCCCCTCCTGACCTTGAACATGGAGTAACTCCATTTCCTTCAGCACCATTCAAATATCCATGCAATGATGATATTTCATTAAATCATTCATTCCTTTATCTATTTGTTGCAGTCAAATATTAGCTCTCATTACAAAATGGATAGGCAGAATAATTAATTTAGATTTTTAGTTAAGTAATTTGGCCTTTCTGAGCAGGCAAAAAGTAATTAAACCTCACTTCTGGCTTAAAGCAGATTCTGCTCTGACGTCTAGGCCATTAGCAGTCTTTTGTGGATGAAGATCCTTAGTCCTCAGGGTGTAGCCCCTAAGACGTGTCTGGCTGCAGGAAATCAGACTCATGGCCTTGAGATTTCGGACAGTTTCTTCACTGCCCTGGAGCTCTGACTGTTCTCTTTTTATCCCTTTGCTGTGCTCTGGTCACAGAGGGCGAGGCCCTCGTCTCCAAGCACACTCTCCTGCGACGGCTGGCTCAGCGGCCCTGGTGACTGACATCCACACTCGGCCTCCTCAGCTTGGAGAGGAGTCCAGCGCAGCCTCCCACCACAAGGGGCTCTGTGTTTTTCTGAATTGCACAAGTGGCACAGGCTCTGTCCCTCTCTGTGGTCACTTTACTCCCTCAGGCAAGTGTCCCCTGAGTCGCCTGTGAGGCCTGACCCCAGTCTAAATCAACATTGTCAACTACACGTGGGCACGTGCCATCTGCCTCGACAAGGATTAAATCAGGTGCCACTGCAGCTGCTGACCTTCGACACTGCCGTGGATGTGAGAGTTGGACCATAAAGAAAACTGAGCACTGAAGCATTGGTGCCTTTGAACTGTGGTGTTGGAAAAGACTCTCGAGAGTCCCTTGGACTGCAAGGAGGTCAAACCAGTCTATCCTAAAGGAAATCAGTCCTGAATGTTCATTGGAAAGACTGACGCTGAAGCTGAAACTCCAGTACTCTGGCCACCTGATGCAAAGAACTGACTCATTGGAAAAGACCCTGATGCTGGGAAAGATTGAAGGCAGGAGGAGAAGGGGACAACAGAGGATGAGATGGTTGGATGGCATCACCAACTCAACGGATATGAATTTGAGCAAGCTCCAAGAGTTGGTGATGGACAGGGAGGCCTGGCGTGCTGCAGTCCATGGGGTCACAAAGAGTCGGACATGATTGAGCAACTGGACTGAGAACCGAGGAAGGAGGTCAGGGTAGAGAGCAGAAATGAGACTCTGTGTCCAGGAAAGCCTGGCAGGATGGGTCTTCAGTAGTTAGCTATTATCAGGAGCTGATAACAGGTTTTCTGAGCCCCTTTCTTACAACTCCTCATATCTAGAAAAGCATGAAACTCCGTTATGGTGATGACTTCCCCTCAGGACTAATGAAGGCTTCACTAAACTAGTAGAAACTTGTGGAAAAATAAGCGTATGATTGTGTGTATTCAACCTTCACTGAAATCACAGATATCCTGACCTCTCCCCCTCCTCTTTGGAGCAGTCTCACAAAACGATGTGAGGTGCCATCTCCCAGGCCGCAGTCCTCATTTGGCCCCAAATAAAACTGGCAACTCTCGCATTATGCATTTTTTTTTGTAAGTAGGCAGCATAGACCCAGGGGTGGTACAGAATCTCCAGCCCCTTACCTGTGGCACAGGGCCTCGTATTCCCCTGGGCTTCAACCTCCCCTTGCAATGGCCTGGGAGGAAGCTGCTGTTCAGCGTCCTAACTGGGGTCTCAGGGTTGTCCCCGACGGTTGAGTGTTCCGCTTCCTCCCCGCAGGATCAGGACACGGGGCTGCTTCCACTCTCTCCCTCCTGGATTCCTCTTCAAGCCCCCAGGCTTTTCTTTTATCCCATCCGTGTCCTACCCACCACCTCTGGACCAGGCAGAAGAAGTAGACTTCCACCCGACTCTAAAGACAGGTGGCACTAGACCCCCTGATGGGAAGAGGGCGAGCAGAGAAGTCCTTAACCGCGTAATAAACGGGCTGGCCCAGAGCACTGTTCTGCTGTGGAGTTCTATTTCTCGCAGCGACAGCCATGCATTTGTATTCCTTCTGTAACATTACTAATCTCCGCAGGCAAATGAACCGGCCGGGGCAATGAGGCCTCAAGTCATGCATTAGTAAAGACATTTCAGGGAGACACATTAATATGTCTTTTTTTTTTTTTCCTCTGTTGAATAACTTGTATTGAAAATTCTTTGTGGGTCAGTACCAGGTTAGGAAAGATCACACTCAAGGTGAAGAGAAAAAAACAGTGGGACAAAAAGTGGATTTACCTAAAAAAAAACAGGAGAAATATCTGTAAAATCAGAGGGCTGAGAAGCCTGCAGGCCAAAAACGGAAGCAAAACTTCTAAACTAGGGTTCATCAAAAATAGGCTTTATTTCCTCAGATTCATGAGGTATGCATTAAAAAAAATAGTAAACACTCATCTCTGAATTGGAAATTCTGAATCTATGAATTTGCGTTGCAATTAAGATTCAATTTTAGGAAAGGAAAGTTCTGTAAATGGTTGTAATGAATTGCTTAAAGGTGCAAAGTTCAGAGTCTACAAGAAACACACACAGTGACACATATACACTCACACACACATTGTCACACACTCACACACACTCACACACACACAATCACACATACACACTCAGACACACACATATAATCATACATGAAACACTCAGACACTCAGACACACTCACATGCACATAATCACTCACAAACACACACTCACATACAAACACACACACACACTCATCCACAAACACACATTTCTCCATTGCACCCCCACTTCTGAAATGACCGTCTGTGAGAGAAGGGAAGTTTTTGCAGGTACCAAGGAAAAATGTTCCTACAGATTCTTAGAAAACCTTTTACTACATACCAACTGGGACTGACGCCTCTGAACGGTGCATGTGAAAGAGAAGAGAGTGGAGCCTCAGAATCCCCACCTCATGGTAAAAAGCATTTTCCTCTTTCCTTTCTTCTTATATCTGTGTGGGGTGACGTATGTCAACTGGGCCTGTTGTGGTAATTACTGCACAACACATGTAAGTCAAACCATCATTCCGCACGCTTTAAAGTTAGGTGGTGCCGGGTCAGTTACCTCTCAACGACACTCCGGGAGGGGAGAAACCGTTTCTGAAACGTCGGGGAAATCTTTGTTCCGGAAATGTTGCATGCCAGTTGCATGAGGTGTGCCAAAGAACACAGCTAAAAAACCAGAACGTTCTGTACTCCTCTATCCCTGGAGCAACACTTGTACTACTGCCACACTTTAAAACCAGTCCTTCCTTTTTTCCCAGTTGCCTGGCTCTCCCCCAGCCACTCCAGCAGTGTGGAGCACTGGACGGTGGGCACACAGACTGGGAGATGCTAAGAGGGTAAGACACACCCAGGCTATCGAAGGCTTAGTATGAGAAAGTCCTGAAAAATATTTCAGTAATTTTTACATTAACTACTTCCTGACGTGATAATGTTTGAGATATTTGGAATTAAAAAGAATATATTACTAAAATTGATCTCACCTTCTTCCGCTCACTTTTTAAATGTGGCAATCAGAAAATTTTAAATTATACCTGCCTCTCATTTCCAGCATTCCTTATATTTCTGTTGGATGGTATTGCTATAGTATATTAATCCTTCTAATTATGCTTATTTGAAGAAAAATTATGCTTTTCCTAGAATGTGTTAGTTACATCTATAGGTAAAAAAGAAAAAGCTTTACTGACACCTAAATAAAACAATCAAGCAATATGTTCTGAGAAATAGCTTATTCAGTGTTTTGGAAAAGGAATGTGCATTAAAATCCAATCTGGATAATTAAAATTTTCTCTAGGTTTAGAAAGCATGATTTTTAAAATCATTTTAATGTCTCGACACAGATATAGGTACATATAAACGCATGTGATTACATTAATAATCAAATCCTATACTTTAAAAATGCTTTTATGCTTAACTGTCCCTTTTCCCATCTTGGATTCTCCATTCTCATCTCCACAGCATGTCAACAAAATAAGCAATCTAATTTGAAGCCTTCCTGTATTTCCATGCTCAGATAATCATACATATGTATACACTTGCATTGGCCAATAGGCGTGACATGCATGCTCAGTCACTCAGTTATGTTTGACTCTGCATCCACCAGGCTCCTCTGTCCATGGGATCCTCCAGGAAAGAACACTGGAGTGGGTTGTCATTTCCTCCTCCAGGGGATCTTCCCAACCTAGGGATTGAAACTGCATCTCCAGCATCTCCTACACTGGCTGGATGAGCCACCTGAGAAGCCTCTAATAGGTGTGAATATGTGTGTAAATGTATTAGCCATTTTTGCTCTGCAAAAAAGCAAGTTCCTATTATGCACATTTTTCTAAATCTTTCCCTTTTCAGTTACAGCTCTTTGCTGGAACCACTCCAAGTCTACTTGTAATGTTTTAACTTATTGTTTTCAGTGTCTGCAGAGTATTCCAAGATGTGAGTTGAATGTAATATATTAAGCTACTTCTCTATTGATGGGCAATTCTTTGTTTTTAGGTTTTATTTCTATTTGCTTGCCTTCAGTCATTACAAGCAAGACTTTCATAAACACCCTCATACATATTTCAGATTGCCAGGAATGACTGTTGTCAAGTTTTGTACAAAACACTCACACATATTATAAAATCTTATAAAGTAAATATTGCTGGTTTGCTTTTACATGTGATATGCTGTGTCATATTCTTTGATAATGGTAAGACTAAATGAATCCCATGCAGGGAGGAGACGCTTGCTCCCTCCATGCCTTGCCAGTGTGCTGAGCATGAAATAATACACTCCGCTCCTTTTAATCACTGTTACCACACACTAGTAATATCGGCCATATTTTTTAAGTTTTCAAGTTGGCCATTTATATTTGCTCTTGTATCAACTGACAATTTAAAGCAGCATCCTTCTATAGAACTTTCTACCATAGTAGACATCCTTTTGAAATGTAGTAATGTCACTGAGAAACTGAATTTAAACTTTAAGTGATCACACTTGTCCTCTGGTTATCATAGTGGACCTTGAAGATTTAAATCTTTATCAAATTTTCTATTTTTTCTTCATCTTATAATTATCAGATAGCACTTTTCATGTTATAGAAATTAACACCCCATTTATCATCAGTGGGCTTCCCTGGTAGCTCAACAGTAAAGAAACCGCCTGCAATGCAGGAGACACAGGTTGGATCCCTGAGTCGGGAAGATCCCCTGGAGAAGGAAATGGCTAGTCGCTCCAATATTCTTGTCTGGAGAATTCCATGGACAGAGGAGCCCGGCTCCAGTCCATGGGGTCAAAAAGAGTTGCTTGTGACTGAAGCGACTAATATTTTTACTTTTAAAAAAATCATTTATATTTCTTTACATCTAGCTTTTGGATACATATTACATCTTTTTTAAGCAGGTGGATATCACCAAATTTCATACATAGATATGTCTTTTAAATTTTTCTCAATAAATTTGGTATGTATTCATGATTTTATAATACATTTAACAAGTAGGGTGAGAGAGAAAGTCACTCGAATAGTGCCTTTTGCTTAACAATATAACGTATATTCTAAAACTTTTCTCATTTGCATTTTAATATTTACTACTTAACAGATGCCATACTCACAGAAAGCTAGTCAATCTAATCACACTAGGACCAGGGCCTTGTCTAACTCAATGAAACCAAGCCATGCTTGCAGGGCAACCCAAGGCGGGCAGGTCATGGTGGAGAGGTCTGACAGAATGTGGTCCATTGGAGAAGGGAATGGCAAGCCACTTCAGTATTCTTGCCTTGAGAACCCCATGAACAGTATGAAAAGGCAAAATGATAGGATATCAAAAGAGAATCTCCCCAGGTCGTTAGGTGCCCAATATGCTACTGGAGATCAGTGGAGAAATAACTCCAGAAAGAATGAAGGGATGGAGCCAAAGCAAAAACAATATCCAGTTGTGCATGTGACTGGTGATAGAAGCAAGATCCGATGCTGTAAAGAACAATATTGCATAGGAACCTGGAATGTCAGGTCCATGAATCAAGGCAAATTGGAAGTGGTCAAACAAGAGATGGCAAGGGTGAACGTCGACATTCTAGGAATCAGCGAACTAAAATGGACTGGAATGGGTGAATTTAACTCAGATGACCATTATATCTACTACTGCGGGCAGGAATCCCTCAGAAGAAATGGAGTAGCCATCATGGTCAACAAAAGAGTCCGAAATGCAGTACTTGGATGCAATCTCAAAAACGACAGAATGATCTCTGTTCGTTTCCAAGGCAAACCATTCAATATCACAGTTATCCAAGTCTATGCCCCAACCAGTAATGCTGAAGAAGCTGAAGTTGAACGGTTTTATGAAGACCTACAAGACCTTGTAGAACTAACACCCAAAAAAGATGTCCTTTTCATTATAGGGGACTGGAATGCTAAAGTAGGAAGTCAAGAAACACCTGGAGTAACAGGCAAATTTGGCCTTGGAATGCGGAATGAAGCAGGGCAAAGACTAATAGAGTTTTGCCAAGAAAATGCACTGGTCATAGCAAACACCCTCTTCCAGCAACACAAGAGAAGACTCTACACATGGACATCACCAGATGGTCAACACCGAAATCAGATTGATTATATTCTTTGCAGCCAAAGATGGAGAAGCTCTATACAGTCAACAAAAACAAGACCAGGAGCTGACTGTGGCTCAGATCATGAACTCCTTATTTCCAAATTCAGACTTAAATTGAAGAAAGTAGGGAAAACCGCTAGACCATTCAGGTATGACCTAAATCAAATCCCTTATGATTATACAGTGGAAGTGAGAAATAGATTTAAGGGCCTAGATCTGATAGACAGAGTTCCTGATGAACTATGGAATGAGGTTCGTGACATTGTACAGGAGACAGGGATCAAGACCATCCCCATGGAAAAGAAATGCAAAAAAGCAAAATGGCTGTCTGGAGAAGCCTTACAAATAGCACTGAAAAGAAGAGAGGCGAAAAGCAAAGGAGAAAAGAAAAGATATAAGCATCTGAATGCAGAGTTCCAAAGAATAGCAAGAAGAGATAAGAAAGCCTTCTTCAGCAATCAATGCAAAGAGATAGAGGAAAACAACAGAATGGGAAAGACTAGAGATCTCTTCAAGAGAATTGGAGATACCAAGGGAACATTTCATGCAAAGATGGGCTCGATAAAGGATAGAAATGGTATGGACCTAACAGAAGCAGAAGATATTAAGAAGAGGTGGCAAGAATACACAGAAGAACTGTACAGAAAAGATCTTCACGACCCAGATAATCATGAGGATGTGATCACTAATCTAGAGCCAGACATCTTGGAATGTGAAGTCAAGTGGGCCTTAGAAAGCATCACTAAGAACAAAGCTAGTGGAGGTGATGGAATTCCCGTTGAGCTGTTTCAAATCCTGGAAGATGATGCTGTGAAAGTGCTGCACTCAATATGCCAGCAAATTTGGAAAACTCAGCAGTGGCCACAGGACTGGAAAAGGTCAGTTTTCATTCCAATTCCAAAGAAAGGCAATGCCAAAGAATGCTCAAACTACCGCACAATTGCACTCATCTCACACGCTAGTAAAGTAATGCTCAAAATTCTCCAAGCCAGGCTTCAGCAATATGTGAACCGTGAACTCCCTGATGTTCAAGCTGGTTTTAGAACAGGCAGAGGAACCAGAGATCAAATTGCCAACATCCGCTGGATCATGGAAAAAGCAAGAGAGTTCCAGAAAAACATCTATTTCTGCTTTATTGACTATGCCAAAGCCTTTGACTGTGTGGATCACAATAAACTGTGGAAAATTCTGAAAGAGATGGGAATACCAGACCACCTAACCTGCCTCTTGAGAAATCTGTATGCAGGTCAGGAAGCAACAGTTAGAACTGGACATGGAACAACAGACTGGTTCCAAATAGGAAAAGGAGTACGTCAAGGCTGTATATTGTCTCCCTGCTTATTTAACTTATATGCAGAGTACATCATGAGAAACGCTGGACTGGAAGAAACACAAGCTGGAATCAAGATTGCCGGGAGAAATATCAATAACCTCAGATATGCTGATGACACCACCCTTATGGCAGAAAGTGAGGAGGAGCTAAAAAGCCTCTTGATGAAAGTGAAGGAGGAGAGCGAAAAAGTTGGCTTAAAGCTCAACATTCAGAAAACGAAGATCATGGCATCCGGTCCCATCACTTCATGGGAAATAGATGGGGAAACAGTGGAAACAGTGTCAGACTTTATTTTTTTGGGCTCCAAAATCACTGCAGATGGTGACTGCAGCCATGAAATTAGAAGACGCTTACTCCTTGGAAGAAAAGTTATGACCAACCTGGATAGTATATTCAAAAGCAGAGACATTACTTTGCCGACTAAGGTCTGTCTAGTCAAGGCTATGGTTTTTCCTGTGGTCATGTATGGATGTGAGAGTTGGACTGTGAAGAAGGCTGAGCCCTGAAGAACTGATGCTATGGTTTTACTGTTCTAAAAATTGAACTGCCGCGGAAACTAGAAGCTCATGGGCACCAGACTGCTGAATATTAAGTATATGATATTTAAAAAGACAACCTGAAACTTACACAATTGACTAGAAATCTTTCCTATGGGACTATGATGCCTGGATGAAGGTAAGTAAGATGAAAGCAGAATGGATTCTGATTTAATATCTTTTCTCACATACGGTAAATTTATGCATGTCACTCAGTTAAGGAAAAGTTATATTTTTATTGCATAGAAGCAGCAATAAAAATAGGGCAGTTGTAGTTTTTTTTCACACCAAGAAAATTGTGAATGTTTTCGCATATGTCACCAAGATTTTACTTGTGCAGAAGACACAATATTGCAAATTTTCTTGAGGGTGCAAGGCACTGTTGATTCAACAGACTTTCTACTCGTACCGTGTCACCAGAATAATGTTTCTTCATTTATTTTTGAGTTAATGTATTGACATTTATCTCACGTTGCACTGTTGTTTCAATGTTTAAAATACATTTAAAATCAATTCCTGCTAATTGAAGAAAATTTGGAAAACCCGAAAATAATAGAGTAAGAACTGAAAACTAAAGACAGGGCAATGTTCAGAAAAGACATGGAGAATGAGATATAGCTTAACTACAACTTCAAATCAGAGAGACACCTTTTCATTAGATGAAATTATACCATGTAAACCATCTTGCAAATAGCAGTAAATTATGTAATGTATCATCGGCAACACAGGTGTGCTTTCTACATGGTATTTTAATCCTGGGAAAAACCAGAAATGTCAAATCATTATTCTGTTGGTGGCCTCATCCACAGTGACAAAGCGGAGATTCTACTCAGGTCCGCAGAGCACCTGAGTGTTAGGTGTCCTGGAGGAACATGGATTGCAGACAAAAATAGGTTAAAATGCCATTTACTTGGAGAAACTGGTTGTTTCTGTGACCTTTACTACTAAGTCCACTATTGAAATTTTTTAGAGGTTCTTTTCAGAATGAAACATAACCTCAAATATTTGTATATGTGTCTACATCAGAAGTTAATGTATTTGAACTTCAAGACCCCACTTGGACAAGTTCCTTCCAAGTCTTCGTACCTGTGCTTTAATTTCTAACTTCATGCTTTTTCCCCTCTTAAAGTTGGCTATCCAGGTTATTGAGGTATGAGTTTTGGGGCCCATAAACCTTGGATCAAGAATCAGACACGACTGAAGTGACTTAGCAGCAACAGCCCTCGACTCTTGAGAGCCCCTTGGACTGCAAGGAGATCCACCCAGGCCATTCCCAAGTGTGTCAAGCGGCTAACTTACAGTGTTCTCTCACTAGACTTAACTTGCTTCTCCTGTCCAAACTCCCTTTCACCTCTTTCAATCCTCTATGGATCCATAACAGAGCAATTGTCTCAGACATCTGACTTCCATGACTCCTTCACATATGTTTAAATTTAATGGATTTAATGCTCCATGGTTTTTAGATGGATACATGACAGACTGAGGGAGTAGGCAAAGATTTCAGCAAAGAAATGAAAGTTCACATTGAAATAAGATTCTACATTGGTTGAAAGGAGTTGTGAATTGATATAGTTTCCTGACTTCACGAAATTGTTACCCAACTCTTCGGATATAGGCAAGAAGATGGAATAACCACCTTCTTCTGCAATAAAGATTTTGGTGCTTTATTTGTGTTTCCTCATCCACATATTTATACACGTGCACTCGTACACAATTGTGGGGTATTTCTTGAATCACGAACAGGCGTAATACATATACAGCTTTGCTTTTCCCTAAGCGCAGTTTAAAGAATCTTGCAGGAGGTTTTAATAAATTCAAGTATATTATCCTCTAGTTCTTCTGGAAACCAGATGGAATACTAATATTGCACTGCTTCCTTGTGAAAGGTCATCCTTTTCCTACCACGTTTTTCCATTTATTGATTTTGTCATCAATGCTATCTGTAATTGATTTTATCATCAATGCTATCTGTAATTCTCTAGTGCAGTTTTGATGGTTTCAGTAATCCTGATTCTTTGGACACTGGTTATCTGTTTTGTCAGATTATAAATTCTTACCCTCTGTTACTTTTAGAAGTGAGTGCCAGTGAGTTGCCTATTAACGACGTTGATTTATTGGTTCCATAATCCTGGGGACTTAAAATAGAAATCGTTAGCCAAATAATACATGCAAAGTTAATTCTTAGGAGGCGGCTTGGTATGATAGGAAAAATCTACATTGTAAATAGATTAAATTCTTGCTCTGCTCTTTACTTAACCCTGAGCAAGTTACTTAATTTTCATAGTTTTAATTTCTCATCCATAAATGGGAAGGATAATGCCAGCCTCCACCAGCCCCTTCATCTTTGCTCCCTTTCTGGAGACCAGGTAGGAAGTTAGAGCATCAGCTCCAGCATCTCCCAGGTGATGTGACTTTGGGTTACAATGGACCATTCCCCGCATCACGATCCTACTCTTTCCCTTTCCACCTCTCAGAACACCTACCCACCTCGAATCCACATGCTCTCCCCTCCTTGTTTATCCAGAATATTAGGGAAGGCGCATTTTTGGTAATCTTGCCAAGGGCCTGGCATTTACTAAATGTCCACAATAATATTGTCATGCCATCAATATTTTTATTCTTTCAGTAGATAGTATTCATGTTAGTTAAGTTGAAACCCACATATCATCTCCAAATTTGAAGTGGAAACAGTGATACAGTTTTAAGATTAAATTAAAGTCACAAATTCTCTTTCCCGTCAAAAATTACTGTGGTTCTGGCAAGACACGAGAATGGTGCTCTCATCCGAACCCCTGGGAAGAGGCTCTGCAGCTGGCCCTTCAGCCTCCAGCCTCCCCCCACACCTTGTTGTAACATCCACGGAAGCCAGTCAAACAGCAAAATGACAAAAATTATCGCAACCTATCACCAACGGCCAGATGCATTCTAAATGTCAGTAATTCTAAGAGAAACAAACGTATTAATGCCTAGAAATTCCATAATAAAATGCAAATACCTGGAATATTTAATTTTCAATATCTCCTTCTGAATGCAAATGTTAAGCCAAAAGGAGCAAAATGGATGACAAAACCAAACGGGACATTAAGTGAATTACTGATTTTACATAACAAAATATCTCCTACAAAAACTTTACTCCTCTTATCATGATCATAGATGCCTAGAAATAAACAAGTGCCATTTTCTTCATTTATTAGCTTCAAGCATCTATGCTATGTAACACTCAGTGCTTGTCAATTTATTTATTAATGTGTTTGAGGGATCTGTTCTTAGAAGTCTGGCCACATCTCTGTGAGGCTGTTTTATTGCCAGTTTCAGTATTTACACATATAGGAACATTGACACCAAATTAACTTCATTTCAAACCTTCATGTTACCATTGCGTTTATCAATACCATGACGTAGCAATAACCGTAGGGCCATTTACCTAAGATGCAGCTTAAACCATTAAAATACAAAAGGAGAACATAGAGCAGTAGGTCCACAGCTGTTGTTTAAACAGAGCAAGAAATCACATTAGCAATCAGAACAGCTGAACAGCTAAGAATGGTTCCGAGATATATTTAAACACTTCTTTAAATACCCCCATGCCTTGGAAAGTGATAAAAGATAGCTTAAACAAAAGAGGAATTAAAAGAACATGAAGTCTGAATATACACTATCACAGGGACGAAACATACACACCTCCGTTTTCATTTTGTAAACAGAATATCCAGTGAAGTTTTGACGCGCACACATAAAGTGAAATAAAACTCAGTCTGTGGCTCTACAACTAAATGTCTACATGAATTTTAACCCATGGAAACTCACATTTTTTTTCACTCAAAGGTCTGAATCTATCCTGGTAGTGGGGTGATACCCAAAGCAAGCACAAGACTCAGAAAGGAGTAGAAATGGTTTCTTGTCTTTGATGTGGCTCAGCTGGCATCTGCTGGGTTATCCACTGGCATCTTTTTGGCTTTGATTGTTTATCATTCAGGATTCAGGGGCCTGTGGGACCTGTGACTTCTCTGCCCTTAAGAAGAGGAGGATAACTTAGTACTTCCATGCCACACCGCACCCCACACTGCCCACCTATCTAGGGCCCTTATCTTACTCCGTCCTGTTCGTTCAGTCATCAGTTGTGTCTGACTCTCCATGACCCCATGGACTGCAGCATGCCAGCCTTCCCTGTCCTTCCCTATCTCCCGGGGTTTGCTCAAACTCATGTCCACTGAGTCAGTGATACTATCTTACCATCTCATCCTCTGTCGTCCCCTTCTCTTTTAGACTTCAAGGTTTCCCAGCACTGGGGCCTTTTCCAATGAGTTGGTTCTCCCCATCAGGTGGCCAAACTATTGGACCTTCAGTTCAGCATCAGTCCTGCCAATGAATATTCAAGACTGATTTTCTTTAGGATGGACTGGTTGGATCTCCTTGCAGTCCAAGGGACTCTCAAGAATCTTCTCCAGCATCACAGTTTGAAAGCAACAATTTTTTTGGCGCTCAGCCTTCTTTATGGTTCAATTCCCACATCTATACATGATTACTGGAAAGATCATAGCTTTCCCAATACAGACCTTGTTCAGCAGAGCGATGTCTCTGCTTTTTAATATGCTCTCTAGGTTTGTCATACCCCATTTCCTTCTCCAATGCCTTAGATTTTAGCCTTTAAAATGAATAGCTAATTCTTGAAGGTCATGGTAGAAAAATGGAGATAGGGACAAGCAGGAATTAGGTTACTTGACCTACATGCTGCTGTTGCTGCTAAGTCGCTTCAGTCGTGTCTGACTCCGTGCAACCCCATAGACTGCCTCCTACCAGGCTCTTCTGTCCCTGGGATTCTCCAAGCAAGAACACTGGAGTGGTTGCCATTTCCTTCTCCAATGCATGAGTGGAGTGCCATTGCCTTCTCCGACTTGACGTACGTAGTTGACTGTATAAAAAGTATAAGTCAGTAATGCCACTTTCACTTACTGAATAAAAATTTAAAAAAAAAAATCAAGCCTTAAGCCAAGCTCCCGAGTTAGGGACAAGGTGCTCCTGGTTCTTGGGAATTAATGAATTCAGTCTCTCAAAATACTTGTTCATATTCATGATATTATTTGTGGTTCTTTTTTTTTCTCTTTTGCCTGATTGCCTTTTTAAAATGTTTGGTCCGAAAATAACTTAAATTCTTTGGACTTTGTTTTGACATTCTCATTTTGCAGCTGCTGAGTATTGAATTGTCTCAGCCAGCTGAGGGTGTCTAAACTGCATGTTACAACAGCCTTACTTAACTAAACTCTGTAACTGTTCTGCTAAAATATTAAATTTGCATGAGGTAATAATTAACACTGATGCAAAATTGAAATAAGTGATAAGTGTGACAGAAACTAATCTTGGTTCTCAGGAGTGACCCTTGTTTCAAACACTTTGGTTTTCCACCAAGAACATATGGATGTCAGGTCAAATATTTTAAATCTTGATTCTTGGTTTGAAAAAATATAGGCCACCTATCCATAGGTATTGGGTATGTCTGTATGTTAATTTACCCTAGGAAGGCATATAATTCAAAATTCATTTTACTCTAGTCATTAACATATGAAATTAAAATATGAAACCTCCAATTACCAAAGTCCAAACATTCCAGGGAAACGTACTTAAGCATCGTTTCATACATCTAAGAGCCTGGATAAAAACCAAAAAATTCAGTTTCCTGCTCATTTGAGAAGCTGTGACATGAGGTGGATGTAGCTTAAGCTGTGTTTCTTCGGAGTGGCGCCTGGTCCCCTTCTTTCTTTGCTGTCTAGTTACTGGGAGCGCGGCAGATGTCAGAGACCTTGGTGGGTGCTTGGGGTACAATGTGTTGAGTACAGAAGACATAGGAGCGTTGATTCTTCCTCCCACAGAATTCACATCACCATCATCATTCTCAAGCCCCAGAACTGATTAGATGATTCCTGCTACTTAGAGATTACCCACAGAGCCTGCAAACTTTCGGGGGTGAACTTTTGCTAGTTTGCACCCATGTAGAAGCAATCTAGAGAATATTACATTGTTATATACTCTAGCTTAGCTAACAATGCAGACAGGAACTCAAATATCACAAATATTTGTTAAAATGATGGCCTGGGATTCTCTGAAACTTGTGAAAATTCACCAAAATCACAGAAGTCACAATTGTTTCATTTTCTCAGATAATTCAATCAGAAAACATTTCCAGATTTTCAGGATTTCAGTGTTGTCATTCTAAATAAAGCTTGCTTTTCTCTTCCAAGAATTTTACCCTCTTATCTTCTGCTCAAGTAATAGGCATGTCTGCCAATCAAGCATTCCCAGCTTTTGAGGGAGCAGTCAGTGATAGGTTTTGTCTGATATGAACTGAGGGAAAAAACCAAAAGAACTAATAGCTGAAACAACGAGGATTTAAAAAACAGCAATCAGATATGACCTTTCTGAAGACTAATGTAATAAACAATTCTGCAACCATACAATGTAGGAGAGAAATAACTGATTACCAACAAAAATGTGAGCTTTGCTTTTTTTATTTACAGGCATCACTGCATGAACTGTGCCTATTCATTATACTGATTGAATGCGAGGTAACATTAATGATTTATTTTTCTTAGAGAATTAGAAATTTTTACATAAAACCTTATACTGAATAACTAACATAGACATCTTTTATTTTTCAGCTGATTCTGTGATGAATTGGAAGTCTTCACATTCTCCCTGGTGTTGTTGCACTTACTGCTTGCTCCAAGATCACAATTATAAAATGGTTGGCAAAGAAGAAAGCTGGAGCTATTAGAGTTACAGAAGGAGGCTGTGGCAGCCGGAAGTCACTAGTAAGCACCAAGGGAATTAGAAAATTTTTCTGTATCACTCTAAATTCTTGACAACTGTACAAAAGTAGGGTTAAATGGTTTGTTGCTACATTAGGAACACATATCTGCTGTTCATGGAAATAAAAACAAAGAGGAACAGTCTTATTTTTGTTCTAGTTCATATTGCCAGATTGCTTTTTAAAAAGATTGCACCTATATGCACTACTCACAACTGTTGTTATATTCTTTCTAAAAATAAATGGTTGTTATTACAAAATCAGAACATGTTAATTTCAGAAACATTTAAAAATGCATATCAGCAAAATATAGAAAAATTTTAAATAACCAAGGCTTCCCTGGTAGCTCAGCTGGTAAAAGAATCTGCTGCAATGCCAGAGACCCCAGTTTGATTCCTGGGTTGGGAAGATCCTCTGGAGAAGGGTTAGGCTACCCACTCCAGTATTCTTACGCATCCCTGGTGGCTTGGCTGGTATCCGCCTGCAATGTGGGAGACCTGGCTTCCATCCCTGGGTTGGGAAGATCCCCTGGAGAAGGGAACGGCTCCCACTCCAGTGTTCTGGCCTGTATGGTCCGTGGTGTCACAGAGTCGGACTCCACTGAGTCACTTTCACTTCACTTTCCATATCAATGACATGGTCGTTGTTAACCTCCTGGTGTGGGGGTTTCCCAGATGGCACAGTGGTAAAGAATCCGCCTGCCGGTGCAAGAAACCCGAGAAAGACGGGTTCAAGCCCTGAGTCAGGAAAGTCCCCTGGAGAAGGAACTGGCAGCCCACTCCAGTACTTCTTGTCTGGAAAATTCAACGGACAGAGAAGACTGGAGGGCTTCAGTCCATGGGATTGCAAAGAGCGGGACATGACCAAGTGACTAAGCACACACACGCACGCTCTCCTGGTGTGTTTATTTCCAGGCAGGGGAGAAACAGTTGCTAACAGGGAGAACTCTGCAGTCAGGCTGTTGGGGTGAAAATTCCAGCTCCGTTTGTAAAGACACCCAGACCTTCTTCTCTGTGCCTCCGTTTCCTTGCCATTGAGATGGGCGTAACAACAGTATCTAACTATAGAGCAGTTCCCAGCGTAGAGCGGTTATTAAATATGACATAATTAAGGCACAAAGTCCCAGAATACGTGTCAGTCAAAGACGCCATTACATCACAGTATCTTCAGAAGAAAGGAGATGAGTTTTTGTTGCGAGCAGACCAGCCTGGGTCAAAACCCTCTCTTACTTAGGAATGTGGAATAAACACTCTCCTGGTCAGAAAAGCCTCTTCACTCTGACTTTTCAGGGCTGAGGGGATGGTCCAGCAGGGGCTGAGCACAGTAAATGCTGGTCTCCTAACCTCTCGAGATTTCAACAACACAGATACAACTGAATACTCAGACCAAGACTTACCAGATTCCCTGTGTGCATTTCCAGCACTTTCCCTGCGGGGCCCTCCTCTGATGCCCTCCCACTATTATTCTCCCAACCCCTCCCCAGGGCCTGGAGCCTACTGCGCTCTGCTTGGGCTTTGCTCCTGCGCTGGTTTGGGAATGTGTCTCCAGACACAAGTCAGGGGACCTGGGAGATTCTCCCATCTGTCTCCTTCCTGCCTGCTCTCCAATGTCTGGAAAGAGCATTTCTTTCATATCTTGTCCAGTTTTCCAATTGTTCACAGGGAGAAAATAAATCTGCTACTGCCATGGAATAAAATGGGAATCTCACCTATGGTTTTACCCATTGGAAAAAAGTCACAAGAATATATTAGAAAATACTCCACATCAGTCACTTATAAAAATCTATTTACTTTTGCTATAATTTAATGATCACTAAAAAAAGTTCATCCGAATTTGTCCTGTGTGTCTGAAAGCCACATGAAGTTTAAAGCCCAAGCTTACCCTTGATTTCATTATAGTATTTGTTGTCATGGCTTTAACCTTAATAAGAGTTTAGCATCAATGTTATATACTTTGGAAGCATTTATACTAGAGAAAAGTTTATAAAGGAAGTTCCTAAAAGGAGAAAAATTCCTTGGTTCCACCTAATATTGAAATGAATAAGAAATGATGTGTAAGATGTCTTACTTAACAATGCACAACATTTTAACCAAATAACCCCCTTTGCTGGTCAACCAAAACTTTGGCTTCACAATGTTCGTGGCCATATAGCATTGGCATTCTTGAAAATCCACCTACTCTCATCATGCTTCTTCAGAGGACAGGTTTTTAAAATCATAGCTCATGTAACAATTTATGATTACAGAAGTAATGATGGGAGTCCCAGGGCTCTACGAACTCTGTGGCCAAGGGTAGGATTGAGGAAAGATCGCCTGCCTCTAACTTCTCCAGACTTATCCAGTCTAGAGGGCTGGGAGAGAGTGGAGACAAAGTCAGCAATTCCGTGAATCCCTTCTTGACATTTTGTGCCCAAAGCCACACTGTATCTCCCAGAAAATATATTGAGAGAGAAACACAAGAGTCAGGTGAAAGTTAACTCTGACAGTTTGTTAATCTTCCCAGTCCTTAACTGTGAACCACCAGCCCAGCAGGGAAGATAGCTGGCAGGGGAGAAAGAGCAGGTTCACCCCCCAACAGCTGGAGACAACTGGTACTCAAATTGCATCGATGGCAAAGACTGGCTCATGGGAACTGGGGTAACTGGTAAAAACGTTCTTTTGGCAAAAACTGTTCCACTAAAATGGAGAAGGAAATGGCAACCCGCTCCAGTATTCTTGCCTGGAGAATCCCAGGGACAGGGGAGCCTGGTGGGCTGCTGTCTATGCGGTCGCACAGAGTCGGTCACGACTAAAGCGACTTAGCAGCAGCAGCAGCTCCTTCAAAAAGCATGAACCACCTATCTTTTCACACTGTATTTCTCTTCCATGTTGATACTCTCTCATCCTGGTTCTGAAATCTGACAGTCTAATTTTCTTCAGCCCAAGTACGTGTAGGTTTACCTCAGTTTTGGTTAGTTCCTGAAGCTGGTTCTGTGGCATTTTCGTCCTCAATCTTGTGTCAGAGGACTTCTCCGATCGCTCCCAGTATGGTCAATTGAACAATTTTCTCTCTTACTTTTAATTACTATTTTAATTATTTTGTCTTCTTCTTATAATATGCTTCCACGTCCTCCTCTCCTCTCTTCTTACCTTCTGTATCAATAAATCTCCACTTCCATATCTGTAAAATGGAATATTTGGATTCAACCCTACCTTGTCTTGTTCAGTTGCTCACTCGTATCCGGCTCTCGGCGGCCCCATGGACTGCAGCACGCCAGGCTTCCCTGTCCTTCACTATCTCCTGGAGTTCGCTCAAACTCATGTCCCATTGAGTCGATGACCCCGCTACAGATTTACGAATTTTATGCCTTTGTCAATAAGAAGAAAACAGTCGATGGGAATTTGTTCGATAATTATCTTGAAGACACTGAACTTAAACTTAATGGAAATAAACCATAAGAAAATGTTTCTCCCTGTTTCACTTCACAAAAGTCGTAGCACTTGAGTCACCATATCCATGTTCTTTACCCGGCTCATTCAGTATGAAATTTTGGCCTCAGAAAAACTTGTTATTGCTTTTACTTCTCAAAATACAACTACAGATAGATCTAATTAGCGTCTCAGTCTATGCCATGTACCTTTCAGGATGGGTTACATCAATAAGGCCGGGAGAAAAGCTAAGCCGGTTGAAGAAAAAATATTTACCAGATTTGAAAATGCTCTCAGGTTTCCGGACTAATTTATTTCGCTTGTTCCAGAGGCAGTCTTTTGGAACTCCACCTTTAGCGTGGCAGTATTATGTATCACCCAGCAAGCACTGGGTCTTGTTAGCTTATTGCCGAAGTAGATGATACTGTGGGCGGCCTGTTTATTTCACATCTTCCCTGCACTCTGCCTGGGTTTGTTACCTGGCATCTGTCTCTCTTTGCAAGCAGGTCACCCCCGATCGCCCACATTTGAGCAGATGGTGGGCAGCTGGATGGCCCCCAATGTCCTCTCTCTCTTTTCTGGAATCAATACTGTTTAAAATTGTTTTCTTTATGCGCTGGTTTGGGAATGTGTCTCCAGACACAAGTCAGGGGACCTGGGAGATTCTCCCATCTGTCTCCTTCCTGCCTGCTCTCCAATGTCTGGAAAGAGCATTTCTTTCATATCTTGTCCAGTTTTCCAATTGTTCACAGGGAGAAAATAAATCTGCTACTGCCATGGAATAAAATGGGAATCTCACCTATGGTTTTACCCATTGGAAAAAAGTCACAAGAATATATTAGAAAATACTCCACATCAGTCACTTATAAAAATCTATTTACTTTTGCTATAATTTAATGATCACTAAAAAAAGTTCATCCGAATTTGTCCTGTGTGTCTGAAAGCCACATGAAGTTTAAAGCCCAAGCTTACCCTTGATTTCATTATAGTATTTGTTGTCATGGCTTTAACCTTAATAAGAGTTTAGCATCAATGTTATATACTTTGGAAGCATTTATACTAGAGAAAAGTTTATAAAGGAAGTTCCTAAAAGGAGAAAAATTCCTTGGTTCCACCTAATATTGAAATGAATAAGAAATGATGTGTAAGATGTCTTACTTAACAATGCACAACATTTTAACCAAATAACCCCCTTTGCTGGTCAACCAAAACTTTGGCTTCACAATGTTCGTGGCCATATAGCATTGGCATTCTTGAAAATCCACCTACTCTCATCATGCTTCTTCAGAGGACAGGTTTTTAAAATCATAGCTCATGTAACAATTTATGATTACAGAAGTAATGATGGGAGTCCCAGGGCTCTACGAACTCTGTGGCCAAGGGTAGGATTGAGGAAAGATCGCCTGCCTCTAACTTCTCCAGACTTATCCAGTCTAGAGGGCTGGGAGAGAGTGGAGACAAAGTCAGCAATTCCGTGAATCCCTTCTTGACATTTTGTGCCCAAAGCCACACTGTATCTCCCAGAAAATATATTGAGAGAGAAACACAAGAGTCAGGTGAAAGTTAACTCTGACAGTTTGTTAATCTTCCCAGTCCTTAACTGTGAACCACCAGCCCAGCAGGGAAGATAGCTGGCAGGGGAGAAAGAGCAGGTTCACCCCCCAACAGCTGGAGACAACTGGTACTCAAATTGCATCGATGGCAAAGACTGGCTCATGGGAACTGGGGTAACTGGTAAAAACGTTCTTTTGGCAAAAACTGTTCCACTAAAATGGAGAAGGAAATGGCAACCCGCTCCAGTATTCTTGCCTGGAGAATCCCAGGGACAGAGGAGCCTGGTGGGCTGCTGTCTATGCGGTCGCACAGAGTCGGTCACGACTAAAGCGACTTAGCAGCAGCAGCAGCTCCTTCAAAAAGCATGAACTACCTATCTTTTCACACTGTATTTCTCTTCCATGTTGATACTCTCTCATCCTGGTTCTGAAATCTATCCACTAAAATGGAGAAGGAAATGGCAACCCGCTCCAGTATTCTTGCCTGGAGAATCCCAGGGACAGGGGAGCCTGGTGGGCTGCTGTCTATGCGGTCGCACAGAGTCGGTCACGACTAAAGCGACTTAGCAGCAGCAGCAGCTCCTTCAAAAAGCATGAACCACCTATCTTTTCACACTGTATTTCTCTTCCATGTTGATACTCTCTCATCCTGGTTCTGAAATCTGACAGTCTAATTTTCTTCAGCCCAAGTACGTGTAGGTTTACCTCAGTTTTGGTTAGTTCCTGAAGCTGGTTCTGTGGCATTTTCGTCCTCAATCTTGTGTCAGAGGACTTCTCCGATCGCTCCCAGTATGGTCAATTGAACAATTTTCTCTCTTACTTTTAATTACTATTTTAATTATTTTGTCTTCTTCTTATAATATGCTTCCACGTCCTCCTCTCCTCTCTTCTTACCTTCTGTATCAATAAATCTCCACTTCCATATCTGTAAAATGGAATATTTGGATTCAACCCTACCTTGTCTTGTTCAGTTGCTCACTCGTATCCGGCTCTCGGCGGCCCCATGGACTGCAGCACGCCAGGCTTCCCTGTCCTTCACTATCTCCTGGAGTTCGCTCAAACTCATGTCCCATTGAGTCGATGACCCCGCTACAGATTTACGAATTTTATGCCTTTGTCAATAAGAAGAAAACAGTCGATGGGAATTTGTTCGATAATTATCTTGAAGACACTGAACTTAAACTTAATGGAAATAAACCATAAGAAAATGTTTCTCCCTGTTTCACTTCACAAAAGTCGTAGCACTTGAGTCACCATATCCATGTTCTTTACCCGGCTCATTCAGTATGAAATTTTGGCCTCAGAAAAACTTGTTATTGCTTTTACTTCTCAAAATACAACTACAGATAGATCTAATTAGCGTCTCAGTCTATGCCATGTACCTTTCAGGATGGGTTACATCAATAAGGCCGGGAGAAAAGCTAAGCCGGTTGAAGAAAAAATATTTACCAGATTTGAAAATGCTCTCAGGTTTCCGGACTAATTTATTTCGCTTGTTCCAGAGGCAGTCTTTTGGAACTCCACCTTTAGCGTGGCAGTATTATGTATCACCCAGCAAGCACTGGGTCTTGTTAGCTTATTGCCGAAGTAGATGATACTGTGGGCGGCCTGTTTATTTCACATCTTCCCTGCACTCTGCCTGGGTTTGTTACCTGGCATCTGTCTCTCTTTGCAAGCAGGTCACCCCCGATCGCCCACATTTGAGCAGATGGTGGGCAGCTGGATGGCCCCCAATGTCCTCTCTCTCTTTTCTGGAATCAATACTGTTTAAAATTGTTTTCTTTTTTTTTTTCTTGCCTCTTTTCACCAGCTGTAGGCAAAGATTTCATTCTACCCTGTATCACCCCTGCCGGACTCTGTCGTGAAATTTTACAGATCAGAATGGATTTCACTGTTATGAAACCACAGCACGCTGCTGCCACCTTGCCTCCAGGGTGCTCCTGCCCAGCGATTTAACAGACCTGCTCTGACAGGGTGTGAACCTAACAAGGCAAGGCGATTGCTCTCTGGAAAGCTGTTGATTTTCTCCTAGACAGAGCTAGGAAGTGTTGCACAAATTAAAGACAAATACCTTCTTCCTTAGAAGCCAGTATACTTACTGCAATACTATCCCTTTACACACAAACACAAAAGTCTCTTTACTGCTTAATGTAACATCTAAGCCACAGTGATTGAGGAATGAGGTATATGTTACTGAAAAGAGCCTGCCATCTCGGTCTCCACGTGTAGTGGTTAAAGATTCCACCTGCAATGCAGGATACACAGTAGACACAAGTTTGATCCCTGGATTGGGAAGAGGCGCTAGAGAAGGAAATGGCAACCCACTCCAGGATTCTTGCCTGGGAAATCCCATGGACAGAGGAGCCTGGAGGGCTACAGTCCACGGGGCTGCAAAGAGTCAGGACTAAGTGACTAGGAATAACTAAAATACAAAGAGGGCTTCTTAATATCATCCAGCTTATAAACTAATAGCTTAATTTTCAATATAATCTGAGCTAAATGTTCCCATCCTAAATATCACATAATACAGCATATTAATAATTTGATTTGCATTCTTTAAGTTTTACCTTGCATTATGCTAAGGGAATGATTCGTGCTATCTCTATGCATAACATTAAATCAGTCATAAAGTACGTACAGTGAGAGACACAAACCAGAACCTTAATGTGCAAAACAAAATTAAAATATTTTAACATTTATAAAATACTACAGCCAATGCCAGATAATACTTCTGAATATTTGATGTTACTACAATGCCTGCTTGTATCTTACTAAACGCCACATCATAATTTTAAATATTTAATTTTACATCAGGTAAGTTAAATATCAGGGGCTTCCCAGGTGGTGCTAGTAGTAAAGAATGCAGTTGTCAGTGCAGGAGACACAAGAGACACAGGTTCGATCCCTGAGTTAAGATTCCCTGGAAGAGGGCATGGCAGCCCGCTCCAGTATTTTTGCTTGGAGAATCGTGTGGACAGAGGAGCCTGGTGGAGTACAGTCCATGAGGTCACAAAGAGTTGGACACAACCGAAGTAACTTAGCATGCATGCACACAAGTGAAATATTTTCTCATAATATGTAGAAATAACTCATACAGTAAAATACTAACATCTGTTTTCATTTCAGAAAATCTAAAATAGTTATTTTTCCAAAAAGATCAAGCCAACTTCAAAGTCATTTTTCATAGGCCAAAAACAATAATAATCATTATTACTATCCTGCGAAAAGGATACATTAGACTGTCTATATAAAAAATGCTCCAATGAAATCTGTTTTATTTGAATGGATTTCCAACCAAAAACAAATGTAATGATCTTAATATGAGGTTTTCTAAATTTCAGAGACATGTCTTCAAAAATACAAACAGTGCTGAGGAAAATAGCATTAGTGTTCTTAACAACAATCACTTGCTTCACAAATGTCCTTGTAGCAGAGTCAGCACAGCTTTCCACCCATCCCCTCCAAATACATACGTCAAATCACATGCATCATTTCAATGTCTCTACAAGAGCCTTGAGAAGTGGGAGGAGCATCTTTAAATCATCTCTTCTTATTGAAGCCCAGCTCCCCACCTTCCCAAGGACAGCAGTTGCTCCTGACGCTCTCATATCCACACTCACCTCTCAAATCCCCCAAAACTCTGACTTGTACAATCAGCACCTCGTTGGACCATAAAGAAGGCTGAGCGCCAAAGAACTGATGCTTTTGAACTGTGGTTCTAGAGATGACGCTTGAGAGTCCCTGGACTGCAAGGAGATCAAACCAGTCAATCCTAAAGGAGATAAGCCCTGAATATTCACTGGAAGGACGGATGCTGAAGCTGAGGCTCCAATACTTTGGTCACCTGATGGGAAGAGCCAACTCATTGGAAAAGACCTTGATGCTGGGAAAGATCGAGGGCAGGAGGAGAAGGGGACGACAGAGGATGAGATGGTTGGATGGCATCACGGACTTGATGGACATGAGTTTGAGCAAACTCCGGGAGATGGTGAAGGACAGGGAAGCCTGGCGTGCTGCAGGCCATGGGGTCACAAAGAGTCAGACACGACGTTGGCGACTGAAGANCAGGAGGAGAAGGGGACGACAGAGGATGAGATGGTTGGATGGCATCACGGACTTGATGGACATGAGTTTGAGCAAACTCCGGGAGATGGTGAAGGACAGGGAAGCCTGGCGTGCTGCAGGCCATGGGGTCACAAAGAGTCAGACACGACGTTGGCGACTGAAGAACAACCATTTATTATTAAGTTTGGGGCTTCCTAGTGGCTCAGTCAGCAAAGAAGCTGCCTGCAACGCAGGAGACTGCGTGCAGTTCAGAAGATGCAGGTTCCATCCCTGGGTCAGAAAGATCCACTGGAGAAGGAAATGGCAACCCACTGCAGTATTCTTGTCTTGGAAATTCTATGGACAGAGAGCCCAGCAAGCGACAGTCCATGGGCTCACAGAGAGTTGGAGATAGCTAAGCCACCAAGCATCCACACATCTCTCCTGCTCGTTTCTGAGAATAAGCAGCGTCTGTTTGATGAATGCCGTGAGAAACAGGTCACATACAGACCACATCACAGAAACCAGCTTACCTGAAAACCTGCTATGATTTTCCCTGGGAAAACTGTGAAAATACCAAATCATTTTGTGTAATAGCTTTCTAATAGATGAAACCAAAGTTTGCAAGACATCATGTTTGCACCCAGTTTTAGAGCATGTAGGTCAAGTAGATTTGATTTTATGACACTCCAAAGGCTTATGGCGTTTTTCAAAAAATATTTATCTGGCTTTCTTCTAACATAATGAAAAAGCCCTTTGCTTCTCCACAATAATCAGAACATGAAATATTCGCTGGTATTCCAAATGTAACCCACGGGGTTTCTTAACATGTCTCTATAAGACTCTCAGGAATTCTGCACAAATGTTGGAAAATCACATGCTGGCAAAGTCATTAAAAAGAAGGAAAACAGATGGTTCTTTGGCTCGAATTTATGCAGGCAATTTTGCATGTTCAGGACAAGTTCAATGAAATAAAATTTTCAACAGGGTTTTAACCAACAAGTAGCTGTCCAGCCACTTTTTGTTTTAGAAAAATTAAGCTTCACTTTTATTCAACTTGCTCCAACCCTCCACCCCCTGGTGAGAATATTTGGGAGGAAGATACTAAAACTTAAAAACAAGCGCACTTTGCTCTGCTGTCATGTCTTGAATTCTAGTCACTGCTGGCATGGGAAAGCAGCATAGCACGGTGGTTAGGGGCTTGTGCACTGGGGCGGGCAGAGTCCACACCCTTAACTGTTCTGGGGTTGCTTCCTAGCTGTTTGTCATCGCTGCTCAGTCACGAAGTTGTGTCCGACTCTTTGCAACCCACGGACTGCAGCACGCCAGGCTCCCCTGTCCTTCACCATCTCCTGGCGTTTGCTCAGATTCACGTCCATTGAGTTGGTGGTGCCATCCAACCAGCTCATCCTCTGCCGCCTTCTTGTCCTTTTGCCTTCAATCTTCCCAGCATCCAGGTCTTTTCCAATGAGACCTTATTGTTTAGCATGGGCCATAATGACAGTGTCTACTTATTAGACCTTTCCTGAGGAGATGGTCGTTGTAGAACAGTGCCCCCTAGAAAGCAATCAGTCACACACTTGGTGTCTCTCTGACCTTCTGAGTGTTTGTACACACAGGCACATAGCCCTAACTTCGCCAGGTTTATCCTTCTTTAATAAAGTGAAGTCAGTAGAAGACTTCTTTAACCTCATCTATTTGAATTGTTCTCTTGAATGGTGCTTTAGTCTGAGTCCGATTGTCTTACTTAAAACTTAGAGCAGATGAGTCGAAACAGCTGGAGTGGTCATAGATTGCTCTTTGCCCTTAGAAATGAGCCAATCAGGAGTCCTTGGTACTTTTTAGCACACTGGAGACTGTATAATATCTTCTGCTTCACCATAATGTCATTATTTGGAGGGAGAAAAATAACAGAGTTAAAAACTCATTCACTGGGAGTAAGGTGAAGTTTCCACTCAACGGCTTTATCCTGTGCTCACACAGTGTTAGCAATGGCAAGTCCTGTGAGTGTGTGTTAGAAATTAGAGTTGCGCTGGTACCAAAAAGTACCAACGGGGCTTCCCTGGTGGCTCAGTGGTAAAGAATCCGCCCGGCGATGCAGGAGACATGGGCTCGATCCCTGCTCCGGAAAGAGCCCACCTGCCCCGGGACCATGAAGCCCACGCACCCCAGCTCCTGAGCCTGCGCTCTAGAGCCTGGGGCCACAGCTCCTGCAGCCCGAGGAGCCGAGGGCCGCTGCTGGGCAAGGCGGGGAGCCGCCGCGAGGCGCGCTGGCCACGCACCGAGAGCGCAGCCCGCCCTTGTCGCAGCTAGAGCAAACCCTGTGCAGCAAAGACCCAGCACGGCCGAAAACAGATAGACGACTTTAAACGAAATCATCAATCTGTTATTTAAAAATAAATAAAATAGGAGTAATAACAGAAATGGGTTTTCCAGGTGGCACTAGCGGTAAAAAAAAAAAAAAAAAAAAAAAAACTTGCCTGCCAAAGCAAGAGCTGTTAGAGACATGGGTTCGATCCCCCGGTCAGGAAGATGCCCTAGGGGTGGGCATGGCAACCTGGAGGAGAATCCCACGGACAGAGGAGCCTGGCGGGCTTAGCCCAGCGCAGTACAAGCTGCNAAAAAAAAAAAAAAAAAAAAAAAACTTGCCTGCCAAAGCAAGAGCTGTTAGAGACATGGGTTCGATCCCCCGGTCAGGAAGATGCCCTAGGGGTGGGCATGGCAACCTGGAGGAGAATCCCACGGACAGAGGAGCCTGGCGGGCTTAGCCCAGCGCAGTACAAGCTGCGTTAAGCGGCTTCACGGGTTCCTTTTTCCCTATTCAAGTACCAAACCGAGAGTCCTCTGGAAAAACGAGGTCCTTCAGACAAGGTGACTGAAAGGCCTCTGCTCGCAGCTGCCTAACTAGGAGTTTAAAGGGGGTGATCCTATTGTATTCAAAGAGGTCGTCAGAATTTCTGAGTCTCCAGAATCTGGTTTAAAGAGTTTTTTATTTTTATTTTTTTTTAGCAGTCCACTAGCAGGAAAAATAAAAATAAAAAATACAGGTGAAAGGAGCCTTTTCTATTCTCTGCAGTAATTACCATGGAAGTTTTGTGCTTCGTGTTTCCGTTTCCTAAGACCAAGAGAATCTGGAGCAGCTAAAGTGAAAAGCATATTGATTTTAGGAGTGCATCAAGACCACTAAAAATGAAACCCATTTCCAGAGCTTAATTTCATCTTTTGTACTTGCGTTTTTGAAATGGATACATACAACCATAAATTCCTTCTGATCCCGGGGTACGGGGAAGTGGGAGGCAGCAGTAAGTCACGCCCACAGCGGAGTGGCCCTGGTATTAACACCTAGGATGCTGCCAGGCAAGATGATGGTTGAAAGGTATTGGGTGCTTCTGTTTTCATGAAAACAAGACAAACACACTCTACAGTGACTGTTAGTGCTTACTTCAAAATCAAGAGTTTCTGGCACGGGTTGCAAATCTTCAAAAGAATTCTCAATTGAAACAAAGCATCTGTAGCTTCAGAGGATTACAGACTTTGCTTGGTGTCTTACATATTTGCAATGATTTTACGATTAGACTACAGATTTCTCATCTTATAACTAATACATATTCTCAGTTAAAATATATTTTTAAATGATTACATTTCAGACTCTGAAGTGAAATTTTTCTAAAGTTACGTCCAGTCAAAAAAATAAAATAAAACCTTAGGATTTGGTTGCCATTTCTGTGCATTTAAGTAGCCATGTGCTATTGATTTGTGAAACAGAATCAAGGAATTCAAAGGAAAAGTTGTCATATGAGATGATCACATTTTTATTCTCGTTTTTCTGTGTTTATTTGTTTTGGCTGCACCCGTGGCTTGTGGGGTCTTAATTCCCTGGCCATAGACTGAAGCCACGCCCTCGGCAGGAAAGCATAGAGTCCTCACGACTGGCCCGCCGGGGAAATACCAATCCCATTCTTCTAAAAACAAAATGATTAGAAAATACTCCTAGGTCTCAAAATATTTGCAGAGATTGCAAAGGTTTCACATGTGTTGACCTTTTATTAGGTGGACACACATTAAGCGTTCTTATGGGGTTGTTGAGAATAAACACCTTTATCATTTATCATTACCATTCTTTCTTCCTGTTATTTTCTTTGTCCTGGAGTGTGGTTGTCTGACGCTAATATAGCTACTCCAGCTTGCTTTTTAATTAGCGTTATCATGATGGCTCTCTGACCTGCCTCTTGAGAAACCTGTATGCAGGTCAGGAAGCAACAGTTAGAACTGGACATGGAACAACAGAGTGGTTCCAAATAGGAAAAGGAGTACATCAAGGCTGCGTGTTGTCACCCTGATTGTTTAACTTATATTCAGGGTACATCATGAGAAACACTGGGCTGGATGAAGCACAAGCTGGAATCAAGATTACCGGGAGAAATATCAATAACCTCAGATATGCAGATGGCACCACCCTTATGGCAGAAAGTGAAGAGGAACTAAAGAGCCTCTTGATGAAAGTGAAAGAGGAGAGTGAAAAAATTGGCTTAAAGCTCAACATTCAGAAAACGAAGATCATGGCATCCTGTCCCATCACTTCATGGCAAATAGGGAAACAGTACAAACAGTGGCTAACTTTATTTTGGGGGGCTCCAAAATCACCGTAGATGGTGACTTCAGCCATGAAATTAAAAGACGCTTACTCCTTGGAAGAAGAGTTATGACCAACCTAGATAGCATATTCAAAAGCAGAGACATTACTTTGCCAACAGAGGTCCGTGTAGTCAAAGCTATGGTTTCTCCAGTGGTCATGTATGGGTGTGAGAGTTGGACTATCAAGAAAGCTGAGTGCTGAAGAATTGATGCTTTGTTGGAGAAGACTCTTGAGAGTCCCTTGGACTGCAAGGAGATCCAGCCAGTCCATCCTAAAGGAGATCAGTCCTGGGTGTTCATTGGAAGGATTGATGTTGAAGCTGAAACTCCAATACTTTGGCCACCTGATGCGGAGAGCTGACTCATTTGAATAGACCCTGACGCTGGGAAAGATTGAAGGCAGGAGGAGAAGGGGACGACAGAGGATGAGATGGATGGATGGCATCACCGACTCAGTGAACATGAGTCTGAGTGAACTCCGGGAGTTTGGGATGGACAGGGAGGCCGGGTGTGCTGCGGTCCACGCGGTCACGAAGAGTCAGTCACAAGTGAGCAACTGAACTGAACTGATGACTTTCTGCATTTACTTTTAACTAATATTTGTCTTTCGATGTTAAATGGGTTTGTTCTAGGCAATGTTGGCTCATGTTTGTTTGTTTAACCTACTTTGTCTGACCATCTCTGCCTTTTAATTGGTGTATTTAGATGGCTCACATTGGGTTAACATGGATTATTGATAGCTGCTCTGTATGTGACAAACTACATCGGTCTGGCAGGATTTTTAGGCATATGGCCCATGGAAGCCTGGGGAAGCTCCAGCCTGCAGCCCCTGAGTGTTTCTGTCATTCACACCAGTCCACTCTTAACCTTGAACAGGTGGTCAGAGTCACCATTAGAGAGTCCTGTAGGTCTGTGGCTCCAGCAGGCTTTCCTCCAGGTAAGCTGATCTCAGCTCTGATCCTCTGCAGTTGCTGATGGCCCCAACTGTATCATTGACAAGACATATGNAAAGATTGAAGGCAGGAGGAGAAGGGGACGACAGAGGATGAGATGGATGGATGGCATCACCGACTCAGTGAACATGAGTCTGAGTGAACTCCGGGAGTTTGGGATGGACAGGGAGGCCGGGTGTGCTGCGGTCCACGCGGTCACGAAGAGTCAGTCACAAGTGAGCAACTGAACTGAACTGATGACTTTCTGCATTTACTTTTAACTAATATTTGTCTTTCGATGTTAAATGGGTTTGTTCTAGGCAATGTTGGCTCATGTTTGTTTGTTTAACCTACTTTGTCTGACCATCTCTGCCTTTTAATTGGTGTATTTAGATGGCTCACATTGGGTGAACATGGATTATTGATAGCTGCTCTGTATGTGACAAACTACATCGGTCTGGCAGGATTTTTAGGCATATGGCCCATGGAAGCCTGGGGAAGCTCCAGCCTGCAGCCCCTGAGTGTTTCTGTCATTCACACCAGTCCACTCTTAACCTTGAACAGGTGGTCAGAGTCACCATTAGAGAGTCCTGTAGGTCTGTGGCTCCAGCAGGCTTTCCTCCAGGTAAGCTGATCTCAGCTCTGATCCTCTGCAGTTGCTGATGGCCCCAACTGTATCATTGACAAGACATATGTGAACATCTAAGTGGCTTGTGTCTACAGAACAGTAGTGACTCCGGCTGTCTCAAACTTTGCTAAAACTATTATAAAATCATGCGAATACGCTTAAATAAGACTCTACATAAGAGACACAATTTTCCTGCTATTTAGTAGCCCCATATCCTGTGATCAGTTCAAAAGAAGCGTTGCGTATATGCGTATGTGGGTGCATGCTCCATTGCTAATTTGCGTCCGACTCTTTTGTGACCCATTCTTTTCCACCCCCATGGACTGCAGCCCACCAGGCTCCTCTGTCCACGGGATTCCCCAGGCAAGAGTACTGGAGTGGGTTGCCATGCCCTCCTCCAGGGGCTCTTTCCCACCCAGGGATCAAAGTGTGTCTCCTGCATTGCCAGGTGGATTCTTTACAACTAAGCCACCAGGGAAGCCCCAAAGAAGCATTATCGAATAGTTTAAAATGCATAAATGCAAAAATATTTATAACATTTAAATATAATTAAAAATCAGGAAAAATGACTGTTCAATAATATAAAACTAAAATAAATCATTAAGTAGAATGTATTTAAAATGATAGTTAAGACCTTAAGACAGTTAGGAAGACACAGTCAGAACATAAGAATAGGCAAAGTGTTTACATAAGACCAAATCAACAAAGGTGAGTGTATTTGTTCCTGTAACTAGATACACGTTAACAGTTTTTGTATAATGGTGATCAGGTTATGAGTGTGTGTGTTTTCTCTTTTGGCTCATGCTATGCTCAGCTGTATCTGATTCCCTGCGGCCCCGTAGACTGTAGCCCACCAGGCTCCCAGGTAGGTCCTTGGAATTCTCCCCATTTTCTTCTTCAGGGGATATTCCCAACTAAGGGATCAAACCCTCATCTCTTGTACCTCCTGCATTGGCAGGCAGATTCATTACCCCTAGTGTCACCTAGGAAGCAGTTCTTAACAATATTTGCATAATGGTGATCAAATTAGGACTGTTTTTTCTATTGTGTCCCGTATCACGTTATATTAACATGACAACAAAATTATGCTTAAAAGCAAAACAAAATTAGCAGCCTTTAACACATTTATGAATGGAAAAAGATAATTTATATGTAAGAGTCATTCTATTAGTTACCACAAATGACCATTATTTAATACTTTGCAGCAGGAAACTAGAGAAGGTGAAAAAGATGATCTAACTACCAAGACATTTAGAGAGAGAGAGAGAGAAAAAAAAAAAGAAACTTTTTTCTCTTTCTGTAAACTTGTGATAATGTTTCCATGTGAACTTATTTCTGCAAATGTGCTAAATAAATGCAGAGTTAAAATAAACCATATAAGCCTTTGCTTTAGAAAAAGAGACGTTTTCATCATTGATCTCTCTAATAGTACATGCATTCTACTAATGTCTATTACGTGAAGATAAGACACCAGAGAGATCTCTGGGAGAAGGAAGGGACAGAATGAAAGAACATTGATTTTTCAGCTTATTACTGTTCTTTTGGCAATACCTCGAAACTTGAAGGATCTTAGTTCTCCAGCCAGGGACTGCAGCTGGGCCACCGTACAGTGAAAGCACCAAGCGCTAACCACTAGAAAACCAGGGAGTTCCCTACATTGGAAAACGTGTCTATAATTCTCTTAAATACACATGCCCAGAAAACCTGAAGACATATTTTACTCTCTGTTCATTAATAAATATTTATAGTGCTCAAGACTAGAAAGTTTTTTTACTATTTCCAAGCCAAAGTAAAAGGTTTTATTATTTTTAAAAAGGGGTTTATTATTTAAATAATACATAACCTTCAAGATGCAAAATGTTATTTAATGCTTTACCCTTGGACTGCAAGGAGATCCAACCAGTCCATCCTAAAGGAGATCAGTCCTGGGTGTTCATTGGAATATTTGGCCACCTGATGTGAAGAGCTGACTCACTGGAAAAGACTCTGATGCTGGGAAGGATTGGGGGCAGGAGGAGAAGGGGACGACAGAGGATGAGATGGTTGGATGGCATCACCCACTCAATGGACATGAGTTTGGGAAGACTCTGGGAGTTGGTGATGGACAGGGAGGCCTGGCATGCTGGGGTTCGTGGGGTTGCAAAGAGTTGGACACAACTGAGCAACTGAACTGAACTGAACTGAATGCTTTACTAAAACCTTTAATGGGGTTCCCTGGTGGCTCAGTGATAAAGAATCTGCCTGCAAAGCAGGAGTCCCAGGTTCCGTCCCTGGGTAGGGAAGAGCTCTTGGAGAAGGGAATGGTTGCCCTCTTCGGTATCCTTGTCTCGGAAGCACCATGAACAGAGGGGCCTGGCAGGATATAGTCCCTGGGGTGGCAAAAGAGTTGAACACGACTCAGCGACTAAATAACAATAAAAATCTTAAGTGTTGAGGAATATTATACAACTCACTCCTCTCCACTTAATTGGCTTGTGGACAAAGTACGTCTTTACATTTCGGTAAACAAAGGCTTTCATGCCCATAAAGCCATCAGCCCTAGTGGTCCTCCTCGCTTCCTCCCTCCCCGCCCNAATGAAATCTAGAGCAGAGATAAATGGAACAGAGGAGCACTAAAGAAAATCAGTAAAACAGTTGTTTCTTTTAAAGATTTACAAAACTGGTAAGTATGGGACAATTTTATGGAACAAGTTACTTAACCTAAATGAAATGGAAAAATTCTGGAAACACACAAACTGCCAACACTGATAGAAGAAGAAACAGAAAGCCTGGTTAGCTTTAATAAGGAAGGAGACTGAAGCAGGAATAAGAAATTCTCAACAAAGCCAAGTCCAGAGCCCGGTATTTCATCTCAAATACTTAGAATGCCAGTTCTTCCTAAACTCTTCAGAAGACAAAGGAGGGGATACTTTTAAATTCACTGTGATATACATGCTGTGATGCCAGCATCAACCCGATTCCAGAGTAGCCACAAAAAAGACATCTACAAGCCAAAATTCATATGGATAGAGATGCAAAAATCCTCAGTAAAATCCTGGCAAACAACATTGAAAGGACGATACATCATGACCAGCCTCCCCCAACAGCTCAAGCAGTAAAGATTCTTCTTGCATCTCAACAGACAGGAGACACAGGTTCAGTCCCTGGGTCGGGAAGGTGCCCTGGAGAAAGAAATGGCAACCCACTCCGGTATTCTTGCCTGGAGAATCCCACAGACCGAGGAGCCTGATGGGCTACAGCCCACGGGGCTGCAAAGGGTCAGACGCGACAGCGTCTAGGCGGCAGATGGTCGAGTGACCCCGCTGTGCAGACAGGGAGGCTGGGGAGGCCCTGAGAGGAACACAGCTTGTCCAGGGTCCCATCACTGGTGACGAGGAGGAGCCGAGTCTGAACCCAGCTGTGTCCCCAGAGCGGGGCCCTGGCTGCACCCAGGCCTCCCCGTTGGTGTCACCATGCAGGGACATGGCATGAAGTGGGGGTGACCCCTCAGCAGCCCCGAGGGCCCTTGGGGGCTAATGTTTGAGCAGGGACCCCCAAGTTATAGAGACCCCAGGAAGTGACATCCCCTCCCCGACGATAGAGCCCAACAGAACTGGGAACCTGTAACCAGGCGCCTCATCCTAGAGAAGCCCCTGTCCAGTGGGCCTGGCCGGAGCCCCCGATGAGCAGCGTGTCCTCCTGTGCGTCCTGAGGTCCCGAGGCCGCAGCCACAGACATTGGTCATTTGCCTGGAAGAACCAAAGGTAACACGGGGAGGCCCAGGGCAACCCAGTCCCGACCCAGCCACCTCTGGGATCCCACGCGGGAGCCCTGTGTCCCTTCCCTGTGTGTGTGGGAGGGAGGGCTCGTGTCGGGTGGGCCTGCCCCAAGCCGGAGCAAGCTGAGGGGTCAGAGGGCTGGCTATGTTAACCCCGCAGGTGAAGGTAGCAGGAGAGAGTGTGGGGACCTGGGGACCCTCTTGGCCGAGGTTTGTGCCCAGTCCTGGGGGTGGATCTCACTTCTTCCTGGGAGAGGTCTGTGCATGATCTGGGAGCAGAAGGTCCAGGGGCGGGAAAAGCATCATCCTTGTGCGGGCAGGACTCTGGGTCCTCAGGCCGCCGGCCCGAGGAGGTAGAGGACCAGGGCACCCCCTCCGTCCCCGAGTGAGGGGCATCCATGTGGGCGGCACAGGCTTGGGGGCACACCGGGGCAGGAAAGGGTCTCAGGGCCGAGGTGGCTGGGAACACCCACCTGCACCTGCCTCCTGCAGGGGACCCGGAGCAGCGGGGATGCGCCTTCCTGTGAACTGCCCGCAGCACTGGATCCCGACCTGGGACCCTTCTACCTGCCCCCCCGCCTAGAGCTTGCCTTCCCCTCCCTGATATTTCTGTTCCTAATTTCTGCCTTTCATTTTACATCACTTACGGTGCCTTTTAGTTGGGGCCTTCCTGTCAGGCGTTTATTTCTTTACACCTGACATCGTGCACTTGCTGAGCATGGAGTACACTCACCATGCTGAGCGAGTGGAGCAGCGGGGATGCGCCTTCCTGTGAACTGCATGCAGCACCGGATCCTGACCCGGGACCCTTCTGCCTTCCCCTCCCTGATATTTCTGTTCCTAACTTCTGCCTTTCATTTTACATCACTTAGGGTGCCTTTTAGTTGGGGCCTTCCTGTCACGGCGTTTATTTCTTTACACCTGACATCGTGCACTTGCTGAGCATGGAGTACACTCACCATGCTGAGCGAGCTTCCCCGCAGTTTCACTCCAGAGGAAACCCTGACCCAGGGGCTGCTCCCTGGCTGCGCTCGCCTTCCCAGATGGACCACACTCCTTCAGTGAATCTACTTCTGACCTAAGGGAACAAAAGGCGCTCACTCCCCACCCTCCCTCCCCCAGCCCCTGACAACCCAGAATCTGCTTTCTGTCTCTTGTCTCTACCTGCTCCGGATGTTTCCTATAAACAGAATCAAGTTATAGGCATCTCTTTTATGTAGCCCATATATTTTAAGTGGGGAGTGGTTAATTTTTTTTAATTTGAAGTAGCATTCTTGTTAAAGGGAAATTCTAGGTGAATTAAAAATAAGATGTAAAAATTGAAGTCGTTTTTGTGAATACATGCACAGCCTCAGGGTGGAGACCCCTGCTCTAAGCGTGGCCCCAGAGCCAGAAGACAGGGAAGCGCCTGGCTCCTCCCGCAGCCGAGAGCTGGGAGGACAGACCGTGAGCCGGGACGACGCCCCTCGCGTCCCAGGGCCAGAGAGCGGCTTGACACCCCTGTGGTCCTCAGATCTTGAAAGTCGGTTCTAAAAAGGGACAGAGGACAGACAAGAGTGCGTCTAACAGGAGGCGACGCACGTGGTTGGTGCACTTGAGACGCTCAGCCTCCGGGTGACACGAGAACGTAAACACTGGAGAAGGCAGGGTCGCCTCTGCCCTGTGGGTTTCCAGGCTGCTGACGACCAGCGCTGGGGACAACGTGAGGAGGCCAGCAGACCCTGCAGGGAGGTGTGGAGGACACACCTCTCGGGAGAACCGTGCATGGGACTCCAGGGCTCCACAGGTGCATCCCTTTACCTGCAGAGCGACCCCTGGGAGCTCACCCACGGGGCTCCTCGCGTGATGCGTGTGCACACGTGTGCCTGTGCACCTGGGGCTGTTGGGGGGGAGGATCCCAGGGGCGTGTACCTGCAGAGCAGCTCCTGGGAGCTCACCCACGGGGCTCCTCGCGTGATGCGTGTGCACACGTGTGCCTGTGCACCTGGGGCTGTCGGGGGGGAGGATCCCAGGGGCATGTACCTGCAGAGCAGCTCCTGGGAGCTCACCCACAGGGATCCTCGCATGATGCGTGTGCCTGTGCACTTGGGAGTGTTTGGGGGAGGACCCCAGGGGCGTGCACCTTTCTGAAATGTGGTCCTCCCAGCTGGATTCTGACCAGTCCTCTTCCTCCTCCATGTTTTCGGGCCCCCCCTCCCCTACGATGGGCCATGGGCCATTCGCCATTTTTCATTCTCAGAATCGTGCTGAAGGGAACATCTGTGCCCATAAGTCACTACTTCGAGAAGAACCCATGAGGTGGATTTTCTGGGTCAAAACATACAGTCTTTACAATACTGGCTGCAGTTTCCAACGTTGGCGGTCTCTGCCCACTTTGAGCCTTGCTTGGGAAAGTGGGCCGAGGAAAAGAGACCCCGAGAGCTGAGACCTCAGGGAGGAGGAGGAGGAGTTGGGAGAGGAGGTGATGAGGGAGCTGCGAGTGGCCTGCCCAGAAGGGACCGTCTGGCCCCACCCGGTGATAGAGCTGACCTGGAGCTGGGACCGAGCTGGCTCGGGTTCAGAGGGCTCTGCTCCTACAACTGGCAGTGGAGCTGATGCAAGAGCCGCTGTCGGGCTCGGCCCCGGCCCCGGGGGAGGCGCGCTAGCCGAGCCTGCCTCCCAGGGGTGGGGGCCTGGCCTGCAGCTCGGCGGCTCTGCCTCTGGAGTGGCCGCCACTGAGGCCGGCGTTGACTCCTGGGCGGGTGCTGGTGTGGCTCCAGCTGGCATCACGGTGCCGGTGCCGAGCGGCTGCGGGTGTGGCCTGGGGGCAGGAGCTGTCCCTGGTGCTGGAGTGGGGCTGGCCTGGGGCTCACGCTGACGCTCGTCCCAGGCTGGGGCTGGTCTCTGTGCCTCCGGCTGCATAGCCAGCCCTGGCTCTCGCTCCGTAACTGGCCCTCAGCCTGGTGGTGGAGCCGGCCGTAGCTCTGGCACTGGGTCCGCCTCTGGAATGTCAGGGCAGATGCTGGCCCCCAGCAAGCATGGAATCCGGCCCAGGAACCGAGGATAGAGCTGCCTCTGTGCCTGAAATGGCATCACACTGGGGCCAGAGCTTGGCCTAGCTCTGGTGTGCGTGCCGGAGTGCCTTCTCCCAGGCCGACACTGGCTTTTGGCAGCCAAGCTGGGCCTAGAGCCGTGACTGGAGCCGGCTCTAGCTCTGAACCTGGTGCCGGCTCTACCTCTGAAGCCGATGCTAGAGCCGCTGCCTCCTGGGAGCCTCGCGCTGGCTTCTAAATGGGCACTAGAACTATCGCTGGGGCTGGCGCAGGAGTCGGTGAGAGAGCTGCGTCTATGTCGGGGCGGCGCGCCGGCTGATGTCCAGGCTGGCCCCGGCTTGTGGGACGGCACCAGCCTGCCCGGGAGCGGCGCTGGGGCGGCAGCTGGTACTGGTGTGGAAGCCCGTCTGGCTGTGGGGCCAGCACTGGCTCGAGCCGTGGAGGCGCCAAGAGAACTGCGTCTGGGAGTGGGTCAGCGCTGGAGCCCGTGCGGGAAGTGACCCTGAGTCTGGAGCTCCGGGGGGCTCGGCTCCAGAGATCACCGCACTCTCGGGCTGCTGCTGGGAGTTGGCTGGAGCTCTGGTACTGCCCTGGAGCCCTCGGTCTCTGGGGCTCGTCCTCCCGCAGGCTCTGGTGCTGGCACCGGCTCCAGAGGGAGCTCTGCTCGAGAGCGGCCAGGAGCGCTCGCTGTGCTCCCAGAGCTGCGCTGGAGCAGACCCGAGAGCAGTTCCGTCGCCCTGGGATCTGGGTGGGGTCTGACCCAGACTCCAGGGCGGGTGCCCAAGCTGGTTCTGGAGCTTCCCGGGGCTCGGGGGCTTTCCCGTGGGCTGATGTTGGGATTCGCTCTCGCTGAGGAGCTGACTTCGGGTCAAGCGATAGAGCTGGCCCCGTTCCTGGCGGCAGTGACTCTAAGCCTAGAGGTGGCCCTGGGTTCGGCTCTAGCTCTGGAGCCCGCATGACCTCTAGCTGTCGGGCGTGTGCCAGAAAGGCCTCTAGCTCCAGACCAGGCTTTGGCGCTGGGGCGAGATCAGGCGCTGACGGTGGTGCCGGCTTGCGAGCTGGCAGTCCAGCTGGCCACGGAGCCGCAAGACAACAAAGAGCGCGCCAACCTCGAGTCCGTAGACTGTGTGCGCGTGTGCGTGTGTGTGCGCGTGTGCGTGTGTGCGCGTGCATGCACGTGCATCGAGTACACGTTTCTGTCTCCTTATCACGTAGCACAAGGTAGAATGTAAGAGGCACCCACAAGGGTTACCCACACGTGCCAGTGCTTAAGCTACCGGGCGCCGAGGAGAGGCGAGTAACCTCCGCCAGCATGCTGCGTGCCCTGGGGAGCGGGTCTGTGTGTGAGCCGCACCCGGGAGCTGTGTTTTGTTGGGAAGCAGAGTGGCTCGCTTACTGCCCTCACTCCGAGACTCAGCACAGCTCCAGCAGAGCTGTGGGTCCCGTCAGGAGAGGGCGGGCTGAAACGGCGGCCTCACTGCTGATTCAGTCCACACGTGTTGTGCGGGTGTGCCTGACGTGTGCAACTGACTGCCTTCCAGAACAGACGTGACAGGAGTGAGTGTGCTAGCCGCTCAGCCGTGTCCAGCCCTTCGTGACCTCATGGACTGGAGTCGCCCGGGCTCCTCTGTCCATGGGGCTCTCCAGGCAAGAATGCCGGAGTGGGCTGCCGTGCCCTCCTCCGGGGGTCTTCCTGACCCAGAGATCAAAGCGAGACCGCCTGCGTTGCCGGTGGACCCTTCACTGTCTGAGCCACCAGGGAGCCCAAGAAAAGAAGGTGACTGTCGATAATGTGGGTGCGCATCCTCAGCTGAAGGCTTTATGAGCAAAAAGCAAGGTCTCCTGGACAAAGAGGTCTGCCTCCAGATGCAGCACCTAGGAGCCTGCAAGCCTGGCCTGCGGATTTTGGACTTCTCAGCCCGCCAATCCACATGAGCCAACACAATAAGATCAGTTCTCACTCTCAGTACACATAACATACACACACGTGTGTGTGTACGCAGGTGTGTCCCGGTGGGGGGCCCTGACATGCACCGTCCTTCCTGCTCCCTTTACCATCACTGTTCTCTGAGGCCTTGGACTCGGTGCCCGGTGGCCTGCAAGCGTGGTGCTGCCTTCTGGGCTCAGCCGCACTGCCTGGAGTTATGAGCAAAACAGCTGACACTGTCCTGGCTGAAGGCACACGGACGACTCCCAAAGCCCGCTTACCCATGGCAAGTCAGAACGTGGTCAGAGAGCTTACACTCGTGAGGTCAGCCGATGGCACGGTCAGACTCCTGGAGCAGAAAGGCGGACAGGCAAGGGCTCAGGAAAATAAACTAAACCCAAGATTTTTCAGAACGCAGACTTCCGCAACAGGAAGGTCTGCTCAGAATATGTTACCGTCCCTTTAACACGAGGCTTTGCCTGGCCACCGCCACCCTTCGGCACACAGATGAGACCATGCTGTTTCCTGCACAATGCTGTCCTGACGCCAAGCATTCTCACTCTACAGTCCGTAACACAAGAGGCAATCGTGTGTGTGCAGGCGAAAGGAGCCACCCCCCCTGGAAATCGTCAGTCTTGTTTGAACTTCGAGCTCGTTTGTTTGCGTGTCTCTTGTTTGGGGTGTCCAGGAGGCGGGCCCACCCCCAGCTGCACAGCAGCCAGGGCAAGGCTCACAGGGCCAAGAGGTCTGCAAAGTCCTTCAGCCGCCAAGTGCTTAGTCTCAGGGTTCTGACTTGCTTCCAGGGAGGTTCTGGGAGGAAGGGGAAGACAGGGAGGCAGCTGATTTCATGGCTTAAAAGATGCTGGGAAGGCTTTTCCCACTAAGTGCAGAAAAGCTACTTGACAAAACCCAACACCCTCTCGTGAGGAAAGCACTCAAGGAACTAGACAGAGAGCATCTCCTAAGGACACCCTGCGGCTCACGCCACACTCAGTGGGGAGACTGGAGCCTTGCCGGCGCAGGAAAGAGGAACAGGGCATTTCCCAAGGACACCCTGCGGCTCACGCCACACTCGGTGGGGAGACTGGAGCCTCACCGGCGCAGGAAAGAGGAACAGGGACCAGTCCCGCCAGCTCTCTGTCGCACTTCACTGGAGGTTTTAGCCTCATCCATCGGGTAAGAAAAAATAAATAAAAGGCATCTAAGCTGGAGAGGATGAAGCAAAATTATGTCTGTTTGCAAATTTCATGACCACGTACGTAGGAAAACTATTAGAACTAATAAACCATTCAGCAAGTCTTCAGGACACAGTGAGTGAGAGACAGTCACCCAGTCATGTCCTCCTCTTTGCGACCCCATGGACTGCAGCCAGCCAGGCCCGTCTGTCCATGGGGTTTTCCAGGCGAGAATCCTGGAGTGGATCGCCATTTCCTTCTCCAGCAGCACACAGGATAAACAGCACAAAATTCAATTGCATCGGAATGTCAGTGGGGGCAGCCACAGCGGAAAACGGCATGGAAGTGCCTCAAAAAACTAAAAATTAGAATTACTATGTGGTCCTGCAACCCCCCTTCCGGGTGTTTATCCAGAGGAAATTAAAACACTAGCTCAGAACGATATCTGCACCTAATGTTCACTGCAGCCCTGCCACAGCAGCCAGGACAGGAAGCGGCCTAAGCACCCAGTGAGGGGCGAGTGGCTGAAGAGGACGTGGCGTGTGCGCAGCCATGAAAGAAGCAAACCTGCCATCTGCTGTAACGGATGAACCGTGAAACAAGCTGAAGTGAAGTGAAGTCGCTCAGTCGTGTCTGACTCCTTGCGACCCCATGGACTGTAGCCTGCCAGCCTCCTCTGTCCATGGGATTTTCCAGGCAAGCATACTGGAGGACGTTGCCAGTCCCTTCTCCAGGGGATCTTTCCAAGCCAGGAATTGAACACAGGTTTCCTGCACTGCAGACGGATTCTTTTCCAGCTGAGCCACCAGGCAAGCCCAAGAATACTGGAGTGGGTAGCCTGTCCCTTCTCCAGTGGCTTTTCCTGACCCAAGAATCAAACCGGGGTCTCCTGCATTGCAGGAGATTGGATTTTTTGGACTGCGGGGAGCCACCCTCAAAAGAAGTGAGGGGTCTTCCTTGTAAGACACGGCCCTGGGAAGAGTCTGCAGGAATGCCTGCTTATCTCAAGACTCACATTCCCTGTCCCGCCACCCCTTAGAAGTTAATATTTTACTCACACATCTGGCTCCTTGGCGTGGGCAAGCAAAAATAGTTCTGTTTATCTATACCCTGACTGCCTTGAGGAAAAACAAAACACTTAGCTCTGGGAACCTGGGAACAGGCGCCTTTCTTAACCTTTGTCTTGTCTTTTGAAGGTTACTGATTAGAGAATAGCTCTGTTTTCCTGCCTTACTGAACATATATAAACTGCACAAAAAATAAAGTCGTGGTCAGCCAATTTCAGGCCGCTACTGGAGTTGGGCTCCAAAATCACTGCAGATGGTGACTGCAGCCATGAAATTAAAAGACGCTTACTCCTTGGAAGGAAAGTTATGACCAACCTGGATAGTATATTCAAAAGCAGAGACATTACTTTGCCGACNGAGATACAGATGTGTAGAGCGGACTTATGGACTCTGAGGGAGAAGGAGAGGGAGAGGGAGAGGGAGGGATGATTTGGGAGAATAGCATTGAAATATGTATACTATCATGTAAGAAATGAATTGCCAGTCTATGTTCAATGCAGGATGCAGGATGCTTGGGGCTGGTGTATGGGGATGATCTGGAGGGAAGATGTGGGGTGGGAGGTGGGAGCGGGGTTCATGTTTGGGAGTTCGTGTAAAAAAATAAATAAATACAAAAAAAAAAAGAAACAGGGATTTAAATGCTTAAGAACATTATATGGCATTTGAATTATAGAAAAAAAGAGTTGTGCTTTCAATTCAGCTCAGTTCAGTTCAGCCGATAAGTCATGTCCGACTCTTTGCGGCCCCATGAATCGCAGAACGCCAGGCCTACCTGTCCATCACCATCTTCTGGAGTTCACTCGGACTCAAGTGCATCGAGTCCGTGATGCCATCCAATCCCTCCCAGCATGAGAGTCTTTTCCAGTGAGTCAACTCTTTTCATGAGGTGGCCAAAGTACTGGAGTTTCAACTTTAGCATCATTCCTTCCAAAGAAATCCCAGGGTTGATCTCCTTCAGTGCTGGGAGGGATTGGGGGCAGGAGGCGAAGGGGATGACCGAGGATGAGATGGCTGGATGGCATCACGGACTCGATGGACGTGAGTCTGAGTGAACTCCAGGAGATGGTGATGGACAGGGAGGCCTGGCGTGCTGCGATTCATGGGGTCGCAAAGAGTCGGACACAACTGAGCGACTGAACTGAACTGAACGGCACCACGTTACTCTTTCCATACGTCTCACCCTCTCCTCCCCTCTCCTCATGTCCATAAATCTATTCTCTTTGTCTGTTTCTCCACTGCTGCCCTGAAACAAATTCTTTAGTACCATTTTTCTAAATTCTGTATATGGGCATTAGAATACGATATTTATCTTTCCCTTTCTGACTCACTTTTGACTACATGGATTGTTTTTTTTTTTTTTCCCAGCAAAAACTCCTTCATATCCTGACTCCTCCCTTGCCTCTTGGGAACAGTCCCCCAGAGCCATGAAAGACTGGATTCCAGGTTTCAATTTTCAATAAATCCACTGACTAAAAAGTCTCAACTTTTAGGGTGTGGTTTTTTTTCAGGCCACAGGCTCATAAACTTAACAAATGAGTAGCTGTTAAAGATATCACAGAGATAGTCTTTCTTTCTCAAATGAATATTTTCTAAAAATATCACAAATATTGAATCCTGATATAATTCTTAATTTTATTCCATAATGGGGAAAGGGGAGGTTCTTCCAGAAAGAAGAATAATAGTACATAAGATACATAAATAAAGAAAAAAAAAAAACCAGATACATAAATCTGAGTGGAGAATTCAGTGCTGTGGTAAATGGAAAATCAGGTTGGTGACAAAGAAAGTCAGGTCAATTACAGGAAACATAATGAGTTTCATAATCCACTTCTTATTTTCCAGTAGGCAAAGTTTGTCTAATCCATGACAAGTAGCAATGCTTAATTAACAGTCACATTTGAATTTATCAGCAGATAATAAGAAATGTGAAAATATGAAGCCTAGTACATCTGATGAAGTGTTATCCTAACCCTGAACCAAATTCTCAGAAGAACGACACTGAGCTTTACAAAAACTTACCCAAACTCCCCTTGTCCATCAACATCAGGCACGATGTGTGCTCAACTCATTCTGAACAAACGGGCTTACAACTGTTATGATGTATTTCAGGGTGTGTGTGTGTTTCTTTACAGTTGTTCTTGTTTGCTCCCTCAGTCATGTACGACTCTTACGACCCCGTGGACTGCAGCACACCAGGCTCCTTGGTCTTCCCACCCGCCACCCCCATTTCCTGGAGCTTGCTCAAGTTCATGTCCATTGAGTCATTGATGCTCTCTAACCATCAGCTCCTAAAGGGTAGTCATTTTTCTTTCTTTCTGCAAATTTTTTTTAATAGTGTCTCCTTAAAATAGGTGTGTGTAAAATTTGGGTTATAAAAATACATCAGTTTTAAAAAAAAGAAGAGTGGTTCCCAATCGTGTTCAGGGTTGTAGAGAGGAGTTACAGGAGGTCCTCTTCCTTTGTTGAAGAGCTCAGCCCACCTACACATACATCCTCACTTGTGAAGGGACCTCAGTTCCATCCCAGGAAAGCTCCAGAGTGGGACTTGCTCTTTGGGATTATTCTACAAGGTATCTAGTCTCCAAAACCCCTCAGCCTTTTAGCTGCTGACAGCTAGTTGCCTAAGAGAACTGCCAGTCTCCAACCACTCTGGCAAGTTAACCACTGTTTTAATGCATAGCACTGTGCCTGGCAATTAGTAAGTTCTGAATAAATATTTGTGAAATGTTATTAACTATATTGGAGAAGGGAATGGCGACCCACCCCAGTATTCCTGGCTGGAAAATCCCACGGACAGACGAGCCTGGCAGGTTACAGTCCATGGGGTTGCAAAAGGGTCAGACACAACTTAGCAACTAGACATCAGAAACAGCATTAACTGTAGGCCTAGGAGTCTGAAATGAATTCAGTTTTTCTTCTCAAAGTCTGTTTCTACATGTCATTTCATCTTTATCTTATTATCCTCCCCGACACTGGAGCAAGAGATTTCTCAGTCAAATTTATTTCTTACTTGCCTTTATTCACTCATACATAATTCATTAATTCTACAAATATCGCTGCTAGGAACTAAAACAAGTGCTGGTGACACAGAGTCAAATAAAACAGCCTCTGCTTTCAAAGATAATCGCATCTGGTGAGAAAGAGAGACAAGTAAATCCAGATTTAAAGGACAGAGTGCCGAGTGCAATGGCAGGACAAAGAAGCCGTGAGTCCAAGGAGGAGGGGGTCCCCGGGGNATCTTATTATCCTCCCCGACACTGGAGCAAGAGATTTCTCAGTCAAATTTATTTCTTACTTGCCTTTATTCACTCATACATAATTCATTAATTCTACAAATATCGCTGCTAGGAACTAAAACAAGTGCTGGTGACACAGAGTCAAATAAAACAGCCTCTGCTTTCAAAGATAATCGCATCTGGTGAGAAAGAGAGACAAGTAAATCCAGATTTAAAGGACAGAGTGCCGAGTGCAATGGCAGGACAAAGAAGCCGTGAGTCCAAGGAGGAGGTGGTCCCCGGGGCGGGAGGGGGTCCCCGGGGCGGGAGGGTGCTTACCCTGGTAAAGGAGAACAAAGTCACCCACTAGGATCAAGCCACTAGCCACTGCAGTTGCCCAGCAGTGCACCTGAGGGAAATTCAGCAGGGAGGAAAACAGGAAGCATCCTGGGCTTTGGATACCGGCCGCTAGACAGTTAATATACAGTAAAGAGTCCACTCGCGATGCAGGAGACCAGGGGACAGGGCATCGATCCCTGGGTTGGGACGATCCCCTAGGGGAGGAAATGCAGTCCGCTCCAGGGTTCTTGCCTGGGAAGTCCCATGGACAGTGGCGCCTGGCGGGCTACAGTCAACGGGGTCACAGAGAGTCGGGCACAAATTACTGCTGGAGCAGACAAGCAGGGAACGTTTCAGTGACCCCAGACTCTGGCATCTTCTTGTACATAAAAAGCACTAAAATCGTGAGATACTCATTCTTTGGGATTAACAATCCTCTTCTGATGTTCGTGTTTGTTTGCCAACAGGGGAGCAAAATTCACCACTCCAAAAGGTATGTCTCCTGCATAAGGATTGATTTGGGCTGGTTATTTTTTATTATTATTTAAATTACTATTTTTAAAAAGACTCGGGACGTTTTTCTTATTATTTTTCCCTTAACTGCTGAAAAGAATTTAGGTAGAGGACCTGTTCCCGGAATAAAGCTTTTGTGAGAGACGGCTGCATAGAACGTAGGCTGCATGTGGTCTGGGTGGGGGATGGGGCCCTGGGGGGGCTCGGAGACCAGAGCGCACCCTGCATCCCACCGAGGTCTACCCGGCCTCATCACACCTTCCTCCTCATCTGAAGACTTCCCTGCTATTTGCCTGTCCCCATCCTCCCTGCTCTACTCAGCACAGACACGTCCTTTAAGAAACCTTTCGCACACCTAATCTCATCGTGGCATCCGCTTCTTGCAGAACGGCAAGAAGCGACGCACAGTCTTGAGTTAAACGCTTGGCACTGATTCAAGCTGATAGGCACAAGAAAGAATTCCTATCATCACTTGACCGTGATAAACTTGCTTGTAGGTAATTTGAATTTGGTTCCGCTTGGCTCCAAACTGTATACTCTTTCTACCAAACAACATAGTTTCTATTAAGCACTGCTGCTGCTGCTAAGTCACTTCAGTCGTGTCCGACTCTGTGTGACCCCATAGACGGCAGCCCACCAGGCTCCCCCATCCCTGGGATTCTCCAGGCAAGAATACTGGAGTGGGTTGCCATTTCCTTCTCCAATGCATGAAAGAAAAGTGAAAGTGAAGTTGCTCAGTCTGTCCAACTCTCAGCGACCCCATGGACTGCAGCCCACCAGGCTACTCCGTCCATTGGATTTTCCAGGCAAGAGTACTGGGGTGGGATGCCATTACTGCTGCTGCTAAATCGCTTCAGTCATGTCCGACTTTGTGCGACCCCATAGACAGCAGCCCACCAGGGTCCCCCATCCCTAGGATTCTCCAGGCAAGAACACTGGAGTGGGCTGCCATTTCCTTCTCCAATGCATGAAAGTGAAAAGGGAAAGTGAAGTCGCGGTCCCTGTCAAATGCCTCAAATGTTGCCCAGAGCCTTAACCATATTTTTAGACAAATAAATCCCATGTTTATTTGTATATCTCCCAAATGAAGCCCTGAATCAAACCTAATTTGATCGATTCCATGGGTATGACCTGTCTCAAGCTTTAATAATTGTATAACCACCTTGATGAAAGCTCTCAGAAGCATAGAAATATGAAAAATTCCATAAAGTATGAGTATAATCTATATGCACTTTTAAAATATATTTATATCCCTACTGAACCACTTCTCAGAGAAGGCAATGGCACCCCACTCCAGTACTCCTGCCTGGCAAATCCCATGGACGGAGAAGCCTGGTAGGCTGCAGTTCATGGCGTTGCTCAGAGTCGGACACAAATGAGCAACTTCACTTTCACTTTTCACTTTCATCCATTGGACAGGGAAATGGCAACCCACTCCAGTGTTCTTGCCTGGAGAATCCCAGGGACGAGGGAGCCTGGTGGGCTTCCATCTATGGGGTCACACAGAGTTGGACACGAATGAAGCAACTTAGCAGCAGCAGCAGTATCACTTTGTAGAGATTTTCAAGTTTATCTAATATGTCACATATTACAAATACTAAGACATTTTGGTACCTAAGCAAAAGGGAAAAAAATGGTGAGATTTGTAATAACTCAAAGCCTGGAATTCTGAATCAAAAGGACCCTGAAATCCAAAAGATGAGATGTCAGATTTAGAGAGCAAAAGAGGTCTTTAAATGTAAGTTATGATTAAGAAGTGACATTTGTATACCTGGATTCACTGTGGAGGAACAGAGCAAAGTTTTCCATTTCATAAAAAGGCAAACTTGCTCATTCTTAAAAGATGACAAACAGCACCCTTGCCTTCAAACACAACTGAATTGGTGGCAGTGAAAACTGCCAAGCTGCCCACCATTAATTACTCTTGACAGATTGGCGGACTAAGCAGCCTGAAGTGTGAAGCCTGGAGTGTGTGTTTAGCTGATTCTTTTATAAATGAGAGATGGCTCTCTATTTGTCACATAACAGCTTAAAAGGCACGGTTAATATGAATCCTCTGTAAGAATGCTAATGCCTTCTAGAAAAAACAACCTTGATTCAATGCTTTATTCAAAGTGGCCAATTGTGCTTGTAGACTTGAGTTTGGAAAAAATACCATTTCACAAATTTTCTCTCATTCTAAGATTGGCAGTCTTAAAAAGTCCTGAAGATCTCACACAGCTTCACCGTAAATATTACCCCAAATTAGTAGCTGTCAATTCTGCTGTGATGACCCTGAATAAAGACTCAGAATAGTGAGGGATGATTAGGGCAAAGGGCACCGTGATTGGCAAATGATTTGTTGCAAACCTGGGGTAGAAGAAGCCAGAGGAAATAGCTCACGCACGCAGACCTTCAGCCAGGCTCCCCAGATGGCTCAGCGGGAAAGAGCCCACCTGCAAAGACAGGAGACATTAGAGATGACGGTGCAGTCTCTGGGTAGGAAGAGCCCCTGGAAGAGGGAATGGCAACCCACCCCAGTATATGTATATAGGTATGATAGTCGCTCAGTCGTGGCCAGCTCTTTGTGACCTCATGGTCTGTAGCGTGCCAGGCTCCTCTGTCCATGGAATTCTCCAGGCAAGAATATTGGAGTGGGATGCCATTTCTCCAGGGGATCTCCCCAACTCAGGATAGAACATTCTTTACTGTCTGGGTCACTTGCCTGGAAAACTCCACGGACAGTAGAGCCTGGTGGGCTATAATCCATGGGGTCACTAAGAGTCACACACAACTGAGCAACTAACACTTTCGCTTTGCACCAGGGTAGAAGACATGGCTTAGAGCCCTGATCCGGGAAGACCCCATGTGCCGCAGAGAGACCAAGCCTGCTCGCCACAAAGACTGAGCCTGCGCCCTGGAGCCCAGGAGCCGTAACTACGGAAGCCCAGGCTCCCCAGGGCCTGTGCTCTGCAGTAAGAGACACGCCGACAGTGAGAAATGCTCACGCCACAGCAACAGAGAAGCCTGTGCAGCAGGAAGAGGCATCACGGGCAGAGATAAATAAATAAAGCTACTAAAAAAAAGACACGATATACAGGTATACTACAGATGTAATACAGTATATATATAAACAGATATAACACAGATATAAAGTGTAGGCAGGGTCAGTGGTCACATCACAGCTAGACAACAGGAGCAAAGTAGAAATCCATCATTAAAACCCAAAACAAACTATTCTGAGAAAAACTTGCACAAAATTTAGGAGGTAAAAGTGAATGGATATCAAAGGTTATGGAACCATCGCATTCAGTAGTTCTTAATTTCTAGGTGAGGACTCCTTTAGTTTAAAGTGACAGAAACCCAAGACAGACTCATTTACACGAGGGTAAAAGAAATGTATCACCGTGCATCTGGGCAGTCCCAGAGCTCTGCGGTACCCGGGGGTTGAAATCATCTCATTGTCTGGCAGGCTGCCTTCGTGTGGCGGCCAGGAGTGAAACGGAAGTTCCTGCTTATATCATCCTCCTGGCTAAGAAGCCCAGGGAAGTCAAAATCATATCACTCCGGACAGGTCCGGCAGGTGAACTTGGAGGATTCTCATCAGCCCGTTTGGGTCAAATACTCATCTGCTTGATAAGTACTGGACACCCAGTGGACACAGGACTGCTGTAGACAGGTCCCAGTTATGCCTCATTTACTCCAGCACAAGACTGGAGAAGCATCAAGGCTGTCTAAGCTGGGTGAGGTGAGTTCTGCACAAGAAAGGACTGGTTTATTACCCGAAGAGGTACGGAGTTGGTGCAAGACAGTGCCCGTGGTCCACGTGATCTGAAACCACTGCTGGCCACTCCATCCTCAGTTCTGAGAAACTGTTGGAAAACAGTTTTCCACCTTGATCCCGGGGAAATAGTGACCATCAGGAATGAGTAAACCTGTTGAGTGTTTGAGCACATTATTTTAGTGATTAGATCCTAATCTCTGTTCCTGTCCTCATGTTATATCTGCTCTGTTTCTTTTTGATGGCTCAGCAAAGAATTCTTCAGTAAAGAATCCACCTGCCAATGCAGGAGACCCAGATTCAATCCCTGGGTCAGAAAGATCCCCTGGAGAAGGAAATGGCAACCAGCTCCAGAATTCTTTCCTGGAGAATTTCATGGACAGAGGAGCCTGGTGGCTACAGTCAGTCGGGTCACAGAATCTGACACAACTGAGCGACTAACACTTTCACTTTCCCATTTCTTGTTTCTTTTTCACTAATCTTTGTCATTTTTCTCTGAATTTGGAAATAAGGAGTTCATGATCTGAGCCACAGTCAGCTCCTGGTCTTGTTTTTGTTGACTGTATAGAGCTTCTCCATCTTTGGCTGCAAAGAATATAATCAATCTGATTTCGGTGTTGACCATCTGGTGATGTCCATGTGTAGAGTCTTCTCTTGTGTTGCTGGAAGAGGGTGTTTGCTATGACCAGTGTATTTTCTTGGCAAAACTCTATTAGTCTTTGCCCTGCTTCATTCCGCATTCCAAGGCCAAATTTGCCTGTTACTCCAGGTGTTTCTTGACTTCCTACTTTAGCATTCCAGTCCCCTAGAATGAAAAGGACGTCTTTTTTGGGTGTTAGTTCTAAAAGGTCTTGTAGGTCTTCATAAAACCGTTCAACTTCAGCTTCTTCAGAATTACTGGTTGGGGCATAGACTTGGATAACTGTGATATTGAATGGTTTGCCTTGGAGACGAACAGAGATCATTCTGTCGTTTTTGAGACTGCATCCAAGTACTGCATTTCGGACTCGTGTTGACCATGATGGCTACTCCATTTTTTCTAAGGGATTCCTGCCTACAGTAGTAGATATAATGGTCATCTGAGTTAAATTCACCCATTCCAGTCCATTTTAGTTCGCTGATTCCTAGAATGTCAACGTTCACCCTTGCCATCTCTTGTTTGACCACTTCCAATTTGTCTTGATTCATGCACCTGACATTCTATGCAATATTGCTATTTACAGCATCGGATGTTGCTTCTTGCACCAGTCACATGCACAACTGGGTGTTGTTTTTGCTTTGGCTCCATCCCTTCATTCTTTCTGGAGTTATTTCTCCACTGATCTCCAGTAGCATATTGGGCACCTAATGACCTGGGGAGTTCCTCTTTTGGTATCCTATCATTTTGCCTTTTCACATGGTTCATGGGGTTCTCAAGGCAAGAATACTGAAGTGGCTTGCCATTCCCTTCTCCAGTGAACCACGTTCTGTCAGACCTCTCCACCATGACCTGCCTGTCTTGGGTTGCCCCATGGGCATGGCTTGGTTTCATTGAGTTAGACAAGGTTGTAGTCCTAGTGTGATCAGATTGACTAGTTTTCTGTGAGTGTGGTTCCAGTGTGTCTGCCCTCTTGCAACACCTACCATGTTACTTGGGTTTCTCTTACCTTTGGCTTGGGGTATCTCTTCACGGCTGCTCCAGCAAAGCACAGCCGCTGCTCCTTACCTTGGACGAGGGGTATCTTTTAATTAAAAATATTTAAATGGAATATACCTTCTTCCAAGGAGGCTATTATAGAGCAACGAACATTTTAATTTTGACTTATTTGTGAAAGGGTAAGGCACATGGAAGGCCTGTTGGACCTCTGAAATGATTATGTCTATTACTAGAACAGGGGTAATAAATCAAGTTCTTAGGTTACGTTAAACAAATGGGAAAGGTTTTTACTGGGTATAAAAGTATAACTACTTTTAATTAAACAGGATACATCCATGCAGTGGGATATTACACTTGCATTAAAAAAATGAGGTTGATGTAAAAACAAAAAAAAGAAGAGAGAAAACAGAGTATGGATCCCTATCTCATACTGTTCATCCTGTTTTAATAAAAAATAAAAGGGTAAAAAGATAAAGGCAGAGGAACCAGAGATCAAATTACCAACATCCGCTGGATCATGGAAAAAGCAAGAGAGTTCCAGAAAAACATCTATTTCTGCTTTATTGACTAGGCCAAAGCCTTTGACTATGTGGATCACAATATACTGGAAAATTCTGAAAGAGATGGGAACCAGACCACCTGACCTGCCTCTTGAGAAATCTGTATGCAGGTCAGGAAGCAACAGTTAGAACTGGACATGGAACAACAGACTGGTTCCAGATAGGAAAAGGAGTACGTCAAGGCTGTATATTTTCACCCTGCTTATTTAACTTCTATGCAGAGTACATCATGAGAAACGCTAGACTGGAAGAAACACAAGCTGGAATCAAGATTGCCAGGAGAAACATCAATAACCTCAGATATGCAGATGACACCACCCTTATGGCAGAAAGTGAAAAAGAATTAAAAAGCCTCTTGATGAAAGTGAAAGAGGAGAGCGAAAAAGTTGGTTTAAAGCTCAACATTCAGAAAACTAAGATCATGGCATCTGGTCCCATCACTTCATAGGAAATAGATGGGGAAACAATGGAAACAGTGTCAAACTTTATTTTTGGGGGTTCCAAAATCACTGCAGATGGTGATTGCATCCATGAAATTAAAAGATGCTTACTCCTTGGAAGGAAAGTTATGACCAACCTAGATAGCATATTCAAANATCATGGCATCTGGTCCCATCACTTCATAGGAAATAGATGGGGAAACAATGGAAACAGTGTCAAACTTTATTTTTGGGGGTTCCAAAATCACTGCAGATGGTGATTGCATCCATGAAATTAAAAGATGCTTACTCCTTGGAAGGAAAGTTATGACCAACCTAGATAGCATATTCAAAAGCAGAGACATTACTTTGCCAACAAAGGTCCGTCTAGTCAAGGCTATGGTTTTTCTAGTGGTCATGTATGGATGTGAGAGTTGGACTGTGAGGAAGGCTGAGCACCGAAGGATTGATGGTTTTGAACTGTGGTGTTGGAGAAGACTCTTGAGAGTCCCTTGGACTGCAAGGAGATCCAACCAGTCCATTCTAAAGGAAATCAACCCTGGGTGTTCACTGGAAGGATTGATGCTAAAGCTGAAACTCCAATACTTTGGCCACCTCATGCAAGAGTTGACTCATTGGAAAAGATTCTGATGCTGGGAGGGATTGTAGCAGGAAGAGAAGGGGACAACAGAGGATGAGATAGATGGATGGCATCACTGACTCGATGGACATGAGTTTGGGTGAACTCCGGGAGGTGTTGGTGATGGACAGGGAGGCCTGGTGTGCTGCAATTCATGGAGTCGCAAAGAGTCGGACACAACTGAGTGACTGAACTGAACTGANAGGAAGAGAAGGGGACAACAGAGGATGAGATAGATGGATGGCATCACTGACTCGATGGACATGAGTTTGGGTGAACTCCGGGAGGTGTTGGTGATGGACAGGGAGGCCTGGTGTGCTGCAATTCATGGAGTCGCAAAGAGTCGGACACAACTGAGTGACTGAACTGAACTGAAAAATATAAAAATGTCATTGAAAGGATATACAAAAGTATACTGACTGCCTCTGGAAAAGTCTCAGCTCTGCTGAGAAGATGCCTTCCTTTTCATTGTTTACCTTTTTGTTAAGTCTGAAGATCAGTGCAAAAGGTTGGTTTTTCAAACGATTCAATGTTAGAGACAGATAAGATCCCAAACATATAAAGTGAACAACATTCAAAGGTGGGGGGAACTGACTCAAGAAGAAATAGATAATCTTAACAGTTCTACAACTACTGAAAGCTGGAGGAGTTAAATGTTTCCCCTTTCCTCTGTCCAACACAAAAAAGTACCAGATTCAAATGGTTTTATAAACAGCTTCTACCAAACATTTCAGAAATGTATCATTCCAACCTTATGCAAACTTTTCCAAGAATAAAAATCAAGGAAATACTCCCCAACCCATTCTATGAGGCTAATATAGTCATGATATAAAAGTCAAAGGTACTGTGAAAAAGATAATCATAGGCTAATATCACTTATGAATACTGACACAAATATCCTAAACAAAGTGTCAGGAAATAAAACACAAAAGTATAAAGAAACTATAGCAGAATCAAGCTGAGTTTACTCCATGAATGCAAAGATGGTTTAGCACTGGATGATCTATATGTGTCATTCACTTCATTAAAACATTAAAGAGGAAAAATCATACGATCGTGTCAATAAAGAACAAACATTTGGAAAAAGTCATTATCTACTCAAGATAAAAATTCAGTGAACTGGAAGCAGAGAGAAGTTGCCAACAACATTAAATGTCATTCTTAATATTGAAATACTAGAGGCATTCTTTTTAAAATCAAAAGCAAAGCATGATAAGGATTCTCTACTGTTACATCATAACCCTGGAAGTTCTAATTAGGACAGGAAATTTTTTAAAAGGAAATAATAATTGAAAATGAAGAAATAAAACAAAAATCTCAAGAAATATGAAACTTTTGCAATTTCTTAAGGAATCTCCACACTGTTCTCCATAGTGGCTGTACTAGTTTGCATTCCCNTAGCAACGAAGACCCACAGCAGCCATAAATAAATAAGTGAATAAACAAATAAAATGTAAAAAATCTTTTAGGTGTAAAAGTCCAAATCTTCACTATATCTATTTCAGTTCTGACTCCACCCAGTGAGTATTTTTACGGCTTAAAACCAATATTAGGGTTTACTCATGGACACAAGTGGTGTTCTCTAAGAAATGTAGCCTTCTCAAGATGCAGAGCCTCTGCAGAGAAAGCCCAAGAAAGCACAGACCTTCTTTGTCTCAGGTGACAAATAAACTTCTATCTGTCACAAAGTGAGACATCATAAATCACTGACCTCCTAACCTGGGTTACCAGAAAAGTGAAAATGCTGAGTGAATTTTCCCCTCAGAACCAGGAAACGAAGGTAGAGACCAAAAAGGTCCCTTATGAATTTGGACACTTTATTAAGACACACTTCCCTGAGAGCCAGCTTGTTTGGACAGAGAATGCTGCCTGTCACTTCATGCCTTAGGCTTCTAGCTGGCTGCTGATGCAAGTGTGACAGAAACCTGTACCCTAGAAGGGGCAGAAACCAGAGGGCACATTCTCACTGGTTATAAAGCCAAGCTCAATACCGAAGACAAAACAAATGGAAAGTCTCATCTTATAGTTTTTCATCCTTCTGATAAAGGAGAACATGACTCTATCTGGGAGGCCAAGAATCAGTAACCATAGGTGTTGATTACCAAAATCAAATTCACAAGAGTCATGATTCAATATCCATTTTCACAAATGTTTTTCTCCTGCCGCTGTGAATTTGGAGAGGGACAAAAAGAAATCTTTATCCTTCTCTCTTGACTAGGCACTCTAGACAGAGAGTTGTGAGACTGACATGGTAAGATCTCTTACCTTCTGTTGGTCTGTTGTCAGCTATCTCATATCTCAACTGCAGTCTCCAGGGAGGGTGGAGTGTTCCAGCCTTTCACTGTCCCATCCTCATCACTAGAAACTGTACAGGAGGAAACGTATGTTTCCTATTACCCTTTTCAGTTTTTTGCTGGGGCTCTGTAACCAAAGACAGGTTAACAAGAGAAAAGGAAACAAGTATATTAACATATACATCTCATGTATACTTGTAAGAAATGCAGGAATGACTAACTCAAGGAAGAAGCTAGAATTTGGACTTACAGTTTATCTTAACCAAAGAACAATATATTTTTAAGTGAGCAACAAGACAGAGAACAGAGTACTAGGCTTCCAAGTTTTGGAAATTGTGGGACAATAAATACATTAGAAAATAACGGAAGATAATAGCTAGTCAGTAAAGGCTCTTTTGCAGAGTCCTCAAGTGCTGTCTTGGGGCTGATAAGTGTGTAGTGTTTTAAGTGATTAATTTCTGCACAAATTTATGTTTTACTTCCAGGAAAACAGAGGAAGGAAGAGGACTTTTCTTGAATCTGCTTCTTCTTAACTGCCTTCAGCTCAAAATAATCCTTGTGCCAAAGGGGAAGATTTTGGTGTGGCATGATTCTGCTATTCTTTTGTAGGTTTTACTATATTGTTTTCTTGCTTTACAATGACTCTTTATGTTCTAACATGAAAAAGTGAAGTAAGACATTGTCAGAAAGGGCTTAGGAATGTTCACGTGAGGCTTACTTATAACAGCAAAATATTGATTTACAAATTAAGAACTGAGAAACAACCAAAAGAGTCAGTATAGGAATCTGATCAATGTGGTGCTTTAAAAGCTATATACCTATGAGAACAACAGGCAGTGTGTCACATTCTTTGTGGAAAGTGTACGAAGTGAAAAAGATGAAGACAACATAATGAAAGCACATAAAAAACTGAATGCAAATGAATGTGAATCAAAGATGGGAGCACATTTTCCATTGTGTATATTCAAAAGCAGAGACATTACTTTGCTGACTGAGGTCCATCCAGTCAAGGCTATGGTTTTTCCTNTTGCCGATATGCAGTGGAGAAGACAATGGCATCCCACTCCAGTACTCTTGCCTGGAAACTCCCATGGATGGAGGAGCCCCCCCATGGAGGGACCCCATGGGGTCCATGGGGTCACTGAATCAGACATGACTGAGCGACTTCACTTTCACGCATTGGAGAGGGAAATGGCAACCCACTCCAGTGTTCTTGCCTGGAAAATCACAGTGAAACAGTGTCAGACTTTATTTTGGGGGGCTCCAAAATCACTGCAGATGGTGACTGCAGCCATGAAATTAAAAGACGCTTACTCCTTAGAAGAAAAGTTATGACCAACCTGGATAGTATATTCAAAAGCAGAGACATTACTTTGCCGACTAAGGTCCCTCTAGTCAAGGCTATGGTTTTTCCTGTGGTCATGTATGGATGTGAGAGTTGGACTGTGAAGAAGGCTGAGCCCTGAAGAATTGATGCTTTTGAACTGTGGTGTTGGAGAAGACTCTTGAGAGTCCCTTGGACTGCAAGGAGATCCAACCAGTCCATCCTGAAGGAGATCAACCCTGGGATTTCTTTGGAAGGAATGATGCTAAAGCTGAAACTCCAGTACTTTGGCCACCTCATGAGAAGAGTTGACTCATTGGAGAAGACTCTGATGCTGGGAGGGATTGGGGGCAGGAGGAGAAGGGGACGACAGGATGAGATGGCTGGATGGCATCACGGACTCGATGGACGTGGGTCTGAGTAAACTCCGGGAGATGGTGATGAACAGGGAGGCCTGGCGTGCTGCAATTCATAGGGTCGCAAAGAGTCGGACATGACTGAGCGACTGAACTGAACTGAACTGAATCTTTGTCATTCCAACGCCAGCCTTACAATCTGACCTTAATTATTCCTGTTCCTGGGCCTTAGCAAAAATGGCCAGAGATGCTTGTATGCATGTGTTTTGAAAACCTCTTGCAAGGTGTTTTTTTGTTTTTGTTTTTTTTAATATTCTCTGTTAACATTGCCATCTAAGGGTCTCTGAGACAAGCTTCCTCTCTTCCATTAGCCTGAATCCCTTGAGTCTCCCTGGAGCATTCTGAACCACCATTCTGGTTTGTAACGCAGACCAACAGCTTTTACTGAAGTAGCAGAGTAGCCTTTTCCTTCAATAGAGGAAGCCTGTTCAGTTTCCAAGGTCCAGGCTTCTCTTTTGATTCCCAACACCCCAGTGCTTCATTCTATCAGGACATGTACTGTTTAGTTTGTATATAAGCCTCTCTGCTGAATGGTTTGAATCTTCCACAGAGCATTTAATGCCCTCCTGGGTCTGGAGAGAAGAACAGCCTTAGAGTTCTATCTGGTTGCTAACAGCAGTTCCAGGCTGGGACTCTGGCAGGAGGGCTTCAGACCTGAGCTTCCATGGGCTGGCTACGGATATCAAGTGACCTCAGAGGACACTCAAGCCTCTTTCAATGGCAATTTTGGTTTTTTTCAGAGGCACAAGATAACCAACAACGACCAGTCTTAAGTTTTATAGCTTCTCTGACTCCCGATGGTATCACAAAGCACTGTCAATGTTTCCCTGCTTCCATTCCCATGAGATCACAGCAGATGGCATTCTGGAAGTTTGCCTTCACTTCTGAGCATAGTCTGGTTCAGAACCCATGTGGTGCAAGAAGCAGGATGTCTAAACCCAGCAGAATGTCTGAGTGGCCAGCAGAGTGCTGGGCTGGAACCTGGGCAACTTGAGGACTCTCTGGACATAAAATTCTATAAGGAACATACAATGAACCAATGTACTTTGTTTCAAAATTAGTGAAGAAAATGTTAAGTTCAGTAATTTATATGATATAGCATGACTGAAGGAAGGCTTCAGTCATTCTTATAAATAAGCACATATTTTTTTTAAATCTTAATACCGTAAAGTCCTTTAAGGGGCAACCAAAATAGAGGGGACACGCACCAAGGTGTCATAGAAGAGAATGCATTCCAGGGGGACGTCCACTCAGTTACGCCCTTAAAACACAAGCACACTGTCCTTGAATCATCTCTCTGAACATAGCAAGTTCCTTCCATATGATAATCCACATCTCCTATGGATATATCATGAGTGAATTAGTTAAGAGCATTTTGAGTTCTGTGTAAGAAGAAGCATATAAATTCCTGTGTTGGCACAAACAAGGAATAATTTTCTTGGCATTAAAGAAGTTAAGCTTTCTGCAGATGAAGTATTAAATTGTCAGAAGAGAGACTGATGCTCTCCAGACTGACCTGTAAATACATGCATCAGGCTTTACTACATCGGCAACTTTCACAAGCACTGAGTTCACTGAAAGTGCTTTTAAATCAGAAATGCATCGTGTCCTATGGTGTACGACAATGTCTTATGAATTTATATATTCTTTCATGATTGCTTAAAGTCTAGAAAAGGTGCACTGGAGCTTAAGGTTGACTCCACTCTGCTGGGAAATGATGGAAGGGGAAAGGCATCATTATGCCGGCCCACACACACTTCCAGGACTCAACTCCTTATACTGGAAAGAGATCCCAATCGCTGGAAAGAATTTGACTTCAGCATCTTTTCAAACTCTATACCATCTTATTCTCTCATTTTGTTTTTCACAGGAAACTACATCTTAGAAGCTGTTTTTCACATAAATTCTTCAGCAAATGAAATGATGCCTTAAGCTTTTTAAGAAAGCCCCATGGAATCAACATAGTCAACAGAAAGAAAATTAAAAGTAGTTGACTAAGTCAAGGGTCAAAATTGCAAATTTTCAAAATACGCTGATTGAAAGTAAGTATTTAGCAACAAAAATTATTCTGTAGCAAGAAGTGTATAATGAATAGGAGAGGGTGTTATTTACATATTTAAACTTTACTTCATTCTTGTTATCGGTTCAGTTCAGTTCAGTNTGGCTGCAGGGGTTTCCTAACAGCTCCTCCCAGCCACCACTGACCTCAGACACAGGGTAGCTCCTCTCGGCCATTTCTGCGCTGTCGCAGCCTGGCACCCTAGGTTGCTGCCCCTGACCTCGGACATGGGGTAGCTCCTCTCGCCCGCGCTGAGTGCGCCGGCCCGGCTGTCGCAAGTTATACACAATTAAAAATGACAACTATACTCCACTGTTAACTGAAATGAAGTTACACTGTACTGGCACTCAGCAATCAACCTTTCTTTGGGTGATTATTATCAAGAGGCTAGACTGATTCACAGTATTTTTACAAATCAAATTTAATCCGAGGCAAATCATTTCTTTCACGTATGAAGTTGTGGAATTTATGTTTGAAGCTTGAATATATTGCATGAAAGTGAAAGTGTCAGTCACTCCGTGTCTCACTTTTTGTGACTCCATGGACTATAGCCCATCAAACAGCCTTGAATATGTTGGATGTTCAATTCTAACATTTTTTTAACATCTCTGATAGTCAATTGTATTTTATCATTGATACGTATCATATTTTAGTTGGCAATGAATTTATTTCCTAGTGGTATAAAACATAATAGTGTAACTTTTGGTGGTATCTTATTTTCCCTGAAATAAGGAAAATCCTCCTGGTGGCTCAGAGAGTAAAGAATTTGCCTNATCTCTGATAGTCAATTGTATTTTATCATTGATACGTATCATATTTTAGTTGGCAATGAATTTATTTCCTAGTGGTATAAAACATAATAGTGTAACTTTTGGTGGTATCTTATTTTCCCTGAAATAAGGAAAATCCTCCTGGTGGCTCAGAGAGTAAAGAATTTGCCTGCAATGTAGGAGACCTGGGTTCGATCCCTGGAAGATCGTCTGGAGGAGGGCATGACAACCCTCTCCAGTATTCTTGCCTGTAGAATCCTGGACAGAGGAGCCTGGTGGGCTTCAGTCCATGCAGTTGCAAAGAGTCAGACACGACTGAGTGACTAACACTCTTACTTCTGAGGAAAATCCTCTATTAACTCACAAAATTTAGAAGGAAACAGGACAACATGGTGAATAGAATATCCCAGGGGCAGATGTCATAGAGTCAAATCTTGTCGTTAGCACTTGATTACTTTTGTTGCTAAATCTTGGGTGCAAACTCCAGCAGGAGAACCAGAGAAGCAGCTCAAGCAGGCAGGCAAGAGGCAAAAGGGGTGGGTGCCCCTGCCTTTTCCTTCCGTTCCATTCGGGCCCACGCCGGGGCGGGCCACCGACTCCTGAGCCCACAAGTGCGAATGCTTCTCTTGTGTCTCCCAGACATAATGTTCAATCTGGGGACCCTGTGACCAGGAAAGTTAACGCATAGCCATCACGACAGTCCTCAAAAAATTCTATGAAGTTGTATATGAAACAAGGCCACAGCAGTTATGGACTAGATTCCGTGACACTGGCTCTAGTGAAAAAGAATTCAGTAAAGGAAGAAGTTGGTTTGGGCTTGAGAAGTCAGGGGCTACTCTATGAAGAATAATAGCATTGAGATTGTCTCCAAAAAAATTCAAATTAAAAAGAATAGAGAGAAATAATAGGAAGATGACACTATTTTAAAAGTGCACCTTGAAATGAAATCTGGAAAGGGTAAGGCTTTTCTCTACTGTCATTATTGTAATAATAATTTATAGCCCTCAGTACTTTAGAGATTTCAAATTACTTTCCCATATAATATTTGAGCAGCCCTATTGGATTTCCATTAGGAACATAGATACAAACTTTATTTTTCTGAGCAAAATGTTAGTAAATAGTCCCAAAAGTTAAGAGATTAAACAAGCAAAAGCAGTATGCCTAACACAATGCTTTGATTACATATTGAGGAAATTAACTGAAGTCATTATTTCCATGGGGTGAGAAAGGTTGGTTGTTTATGGACATCTGATGCAATTTCTTCACAATCTGGTCTCTACTTTGGTAAATAAGCATATTTTTTTTAAATATAAAAGCCTATAGTAGTTGTCTACCTATGGGGCAATCAGTTGCCCAAATTAATATGCTGTCCCTTTTGAAAATGCTAACAAGCAAGCTTATTTACAAAACAGAAATGAGCTCAGACTTCAAGAATGAACTTAGGGTTTGCAGCGGGAAGGACAGAGGGAGGAGATAGGGAGGGGATAGTTAGGGCATTTGGGAGGGACGTGTACGTATTGCTACGATTAAAATGGATAACCATCAAGGGCCTACTGTAGAGCACAGGGAACTCTGCTCAGTGTCACGTGGCAGCCTGGATGGGAGGGGGCTTTGGGGGAGAATGGAGACATGTGATGTATGGCTGAGTCCCTTTGCTGTTCACCTGAAGCTATCACAACATTCTCAGCTATACTACAATATAACATAAAAAGTTAAAAAAGAAAAAGATGTTTCTTCTCAGTGAAGAAAAGCTGTACTGTGCATGTAAAATGAGATCTTGTCTTAACCCTGTCTGACCACTTACCCCGGAAGCTTCCTGTTCCTTCTCTTGGCTTCTGACTGAGCCTCACCCGCAGCTTGGCTTGCTTGCTGTGAGTCGAAGAATTAATAAACCGTGTTCCTGGGTCACTTTGTGCCCCTAGCCAACTCTGCCTGCAGTGACTTTTCCAACTTGAGCCCCAGCCCCTGTCTTGGCAGCGGGTCTCCTGTCTCTTTCTGACTGCTGCCCATCCACACACGTGTCTCTCAGTGGCAGTTTCTCGGCGTTCCAGAACCTCACAAAGGCCTTCCCTCCAAGGAGCCTCTATGAAGAGCTGATGGACGCAAATAGCCCCAGATCATTCACCTTAAAACCCAAATAAAGAAACAAACAATCGGCCAACCAGAGGTAGAGAATCGGTACAGAATTTAAAGACCCAGGAGACAGTTTTCTATAACAGATTAACCTGGGGTATCCTCTAATGCACATTAATGAAGTCTCCTTTATGTACAGTTGGAAAGATCCCCTGGAGGAGGAAATGGCAACCCACTCCAGTATTTTTGCCTAGAGAATCCCGTGGACAGAGGAGCCTGGCAGGCTACAGTCCATGGGGTCCCAAAAAGTCAGACACAAATGAGTGACTAATACTTTTTTTATGCAGAGTGAAGCTTCAGTGTTTTAAGTGTGCAGAATTCAAAAGCCTCTAATCTGGAGTTTTCCAGGGCCATAAGGATTTGGAACTTTAGAAAATGAAGTCAGAGAAAATTAATTTTGTAAGCTTATTTCCCATTTTCTGCTTTTTAAATAAGCCTATTTTTGTTGTT
>SJYX01017507.1:383744-408685 GCA_006410675.1 Oreotragus oreotragus | reverse complement strand
TCTTCACTTTCTGCCATAAGGGTGGTGTCATCTGCATATCTGAGGTTATTGATATTTCTCCCAGAAATCTTGATTCCAGCTTGTGCTTCTTCCAGTGCAGCGTTTCTCATGATGTACTCTGCATAGAAGTTAAATAGGCAGGGTGACAATATACAGCCTTGACGTACTCCTTTTCCTATTTGGAACCAGTCTGTTGTTCCATGTCCAGTTCTAACTGTTGCTTCCTGACCTGCATATAGGTTTCTCAAGAGGCAGGTCAGGTGGTCTGGTATTCCCATCTCTTGAAGAATTTTCCACAGTTTATTGTAAATAAATTGTTGCTATTATTTATATTATCATATTGTTAGTACCACTGTTACTATTTTAGAACAGATAGACCTAAGTTTAAATCCTGACCCTCCACTCATTAACCACATGCCCCTCTTTAAGTCTCAATTTTCTCATCTACAGAATGGGTAAATAATTTCCATCATCTCAGGAAGATCAAATGAAAAAAAATATGTTAAGTGCCTGGCCTGATCATTCTTGTGCTTAATCGCTTAGTCATCTCTGACTCTTTGTGAACCCATGGACTATAGCCCACCAGTCTCCTCTGCCCATGGGATTCTCCAGGCAAGAATACTGGAGTGGGTAGCCTATCCCTCTCCAGAGGATATTCCCAACCCAGGAATCAAACTGGGATCACCTGCTTTGCGGGTGGATTCTTTACCAGCTAAGCTACCAGGGAAGCCCATTCTTAACTAACATTTAAACACAAGTGGGAAATGTCCCAGAAGGAAAAAGAGCATTTTGGATAAGGGCACAGATGTAGAGCTGTATTGCCAGGGTTTGATCCTACCTTTACTATTTATTAATGTCTTGCCCTTAAACAAGCTACTTAACTCCTGGAGCCCTGATTTCCTTCATGTTCTAAATGGGAATGATGATGGTGGTGGTGATTATATGTATATCGTAGGGTTAGAGATGCATGCAGTAAGTACTGTAAAAGTGCTATCTTCTTTTACAAGTGGTTGACCAGTTTTCCCAGCACCACTTGTTAAAGAGACTGTCTTTAATCCATTGTATATTCTTGCCTCCTTTGTCAAACATAAGGTGTCCATAAGTGCATGGATTTATCTCTGGGCTTTCTATTTTGTCCCATTGATCTATATTTCTGTCTTTGTGCCAGTACCATACTGTCTTCATGACTGTGGCTTTGTAGTAGAGCCTGAAGTCAGGCAGGTTGATTCCTCCAGTTCCATTCTTCTTTCTCAAGATTGCTTTGGCTATTTGAGGCTTTTTGAATTTCCATACAAATTGTGAAATTATTTGTTCTAGCTCTGTGAAAAATACCATTGGTAGCTTGATAAGGATTGCATTGAATCTATAAATTGCTTTGGGTAGTATACTCATTTTCACTATATTGATTCTTCCAATCCATGAACATGGTATATTTCTCCATCTATTAGTGTCCTCTTTGATTTCTTTCACCAGTGTTTTATAGTTTTCTATATATAGGTCTTTNGCTGGTAGCTTGATAGGGATTGCATTGAATCTGTAGATTGCTTTGGGTAGTATACTCATTTTCACTATATTGATTCTTCCAATCCATGAACATGGTATATTTCTCCATCTATTAGTGTCCTCTTTGATTTCTTTCATCAGTGTTTTATAGTTTTCTATATATAGGTCTTTAGTTTCTTTAGGTAGATATATTCCTAAGTATTTTATTCCTTTCATTGCAATGATGAATGGAATTGTTTACTTAATTTCTCTTTCTATTTTCTCATTATTTGTGTATAGAAATGCAAGGGATTTCTGTGTGTTGATTTCATATCCTGCGACTTTACTATATTCATTGATTAGCTCTAGTAATTTTCTGGTGGAGTCTTTGGGGTTTTCTGTGTAGAGGATCATGTCATTGCAGGTAGATTCTTTACTGCTGAGCCACTGGGGAAGCCTGAGCTCTTTTATGCCATTTTTTAATTGCCATGTCTTTTTCCAATCGTTATTAACTTTCCCATATATCTGCCTGAATCTGATGTTGCCGATCTTAGGCCTGTTTTATCAGGGAGTATACTTTTCTTTAGGTTTAAAGGGTACTTTTAATGTTTTTATAGCCTGAACAAATAGCTTCCTCACTCACAGCTCTCATGAACTGATTTAATAGATGTTTATTGAGGGCATGAGTGACCTTGGAAAATGAGTTCTAGAGCCAGTTAAAATAAATGAGTCAGCAATTAGGGCTTAGACTGTTCTCAAAAGGTTGGTTTTTGTCTTTTTATGCCACACATGGGGCTTCCCTGATGGCTCAGAGGGTAAAGAACCCACCTGCAATGCAGGAGACACGGGAGATGTGGGTTTGATACCTGGGTTAGGAAGATCCCCTGGAGGAGGAAATGGCAATCCACTCCATTTTTCTTGCCTGGAGAATCCCATGGTCTGAGGAGCCTGGTGGGCTACAGTCCATAGGATCACAAAGAGTTGGACACAACTGAGCGACTAAACATGCATGCATGCTTGTCACACATAGGTCATCAGTTATGCAGAGTTTAAGCAGGAATAATATTACTATGGAATATCTAAATCCAAGCCACCTGTTGAGCACCCCTTGCATGAATACAAGAAGTAAGCATGGAAATCTTTGGGTTGGACGAGAAGTTGTACTAAAATACAAATCATTAAGGAAAAGTAAGCTCTCTCTCCTACGCTTGAATTCTACTCTATGTGAAACGAATTTTCCTAGAATAAAGAGCAAATTTTGAAGGAAAGACAATTGCTGTCTTATAATAGATAATATAAGGTTAAGTCCCTTGGACTGCAAGGAGATCAAGCTAGTCAATCTTAAAGGAAATCAATCCTGAATATTCATTGGAAAGACTGATGCTAAAGCTGAAGCTCCAATACTTTGACCACCTGATACAAAGAGCTGACTCATTGGGAAAGACTCTGATGCTGGGAAAGATTGAAGGCAGGAAGAGAAAGGGATGATAGAGGATGAGATGGTTGGATGGCATCACCGACTCGATGGACATGAGTTTGAGCCAACTCCGGGGGATGGTGAAGGACATGGAAACCTGGCCTGCTGTAGTCCAGGGGCTCGCAGAGTCAGACATGACTGAGCAACTGAACAATAACAACAAAGGTTAAGTTTGCTTGTGGCAAATCTTATAAATCTTATTTGAAAAATTTCGGGGGACTTCCCTGGTTGTCCAGTGGTTAAAACTCCATGCTTTCACTGCAAGGGACCTGGGTTCCATAACTGGTTAGATAACTAAGATCAAGGATGCCACAGAGCACAGACAGAATTTTTTAAAGATTAAAAACTTTTGTATGTGTTAATGCATGTTGGGATATATTTTATTTATTAGTATTTGTTTGAAATGGTGGTGGTGCTGGTTTAGTTACTCAAGTCATATCTGACTTTTTTGACCCCATGGACTGTAGCCCACCAGGCTCCTCTGTCCAAGGGATTCTCCAGGCAAGAATCCTGCAGTGGATTATCATTCCCTTCTCCAGGGGATCTTCCTGACCCTGGGATCAGGGATCGAACCTGCATCTCCTGCACTACAGGAGGATTCTTTACCTACTGAGATAAATTATATGAATCAATAGAACTAAACAAGATAACTTACTCTTTTAAGGAAAAGGTATCCTGGTTAGTAAAATTTTTGGACATTTGGAAGAAAACAAAAGTGATGAAGGCAGCGATTGTACAGTTTTGTCAGCCCTGCCTCTCAGGGGAGGGGTGGCTGACGGAGGATCAGGAATCCTCCAGGCAGGGGGCAGAGGGCAGGGATGGTAAAAAGTGTGCGTCCACCAACCCCAGCCGCTGGGCTCCTGGAAGGCCTCCAGGAGGCTCCCAACCAAGACTGTGGCACCCCTCAGCAACATTTCCTGTCCTTGATTCCATCATCCCTGCTTGTGAGGGGGTTGGGGGGGTGGTGGTGGTAAATCCAGAGAATTTCCGGGATTTCAGTTCCTTTGCTCCCACCCTGACTTTTCCAGTATGCTTCTGAAATTCACTTGTCAATTTTAATAAACTTGAAATCAAACAACACTCACACACACCCACAGCTGTCCATGCCATTTTCTGAGAGGTAATGTTGAGAGGTTGAGAGCAGATGTGGTTTGCTCAAAACAAGGCCTGACACAAAACCAGTGCTCTGGTGCTGTTCTAGTGTGAGTTTTATTATTGACATTAGGGATCATGTGAAAAATGTGAGAACTTCATTCTTGGAAATGAAGCACAACAACCCACGTTTATATGAAACAATGTGCTATGCCCCGGCGCGTTATGCTGTTAGAGAGCAGCCCATTCTGTGGCGGCTATATTTAGAAACCTAATGCATTTAAAGAGAAGCAGGCTCTGCAATCCGAGGTTTCAAATGTGTCAACAAAATGTGTGTATTTTTAATTACACTTTTATTCTGTGTATAATTATGTTCAATCTAGTCTTTTTATAAGACAGAAACATACTTCAATTTTCTCCCTGTCAAGACGCAGGAAGAATTGTTAGAATAAACATGGCGTTATCATGTAAATCAAATTTAACGTGATGAGCAGCAGTGCAGTATAGCAGTTCAGAGCAGGAGATTTCATTTCAAACAGAACCGAGTTCAAGCCTGTTTCCACCAGCTGGCAAATGATGAGTCTGACCACGTTGCTTAACATCCCAAAGACTCAATTTTCTCCTCTATCAGACAGAGGTGGTAACAACAATGATACTTACCTTGTAAGGTACTTGTGAGCAGAATAATATTTTTAAACTGGTTGACCGGTGCAAGGAGCATTTTAGAAGTTTTAGCAAGTGCTATTTATTGTGCCATTATTGTTTCTCTTTTCATTCTCACTCTGGCGAGCCGAGTCCTGATTATTTTCTCCCTTGGGAAAATTGCTCGTAAAATGAAGTGTCAGTGAGCCTGAGGTCTGAAGCCTGAGTGTGCAGAAAAAGTCTTTTGGGGGAACTCCCAGGGGATTCCAATATGGAGCCAGGAGCAGAAACAAATTTCTGGCATTGTCATCAGAAAGGAAATCTCCCAAAGTCTTAACTGCTTCTGAGAGTGTGGGCAATGTTTCCATGCTGAGGCCAGATTTCCACTGGTTGCACAGGGATGGGAGAGGCTGTCCCAAAGGAAGAGGTTCTGGACAGACTCAAACCCAGAAGGGTGCTGTGGTACCCAGTAGCAGAGTAGAGAATTGTGGGATTCTCTAAGGGAACTTCATAAGATGATAGAAATGGTCTACATTTTATTTTGGGTGACAGTTACTCAGTCAAAACTCACCAATTTGAATTATTAAGGTCCGTGCATTTTATTACATATAAATGCCAAGTAAGTACATTTTAAAGCAAACAAACCACTTCATAGAAACACCTTCTCTCTCTCAGTCACTTAGTAGTGTCTGACTGTTTGGAGCCCCGTGAACTGTAGCCCGCCAGGCTCCTCTGTCCATGGGGATTCTCTAGGCAAGAATACTGGAGTGAGTTGCCTTGCCCTCCTCCAGGGAATTTTCCCAACCCAGGGATGACACTCAGGTCTCCTGCATTGCAGGCGGATTCTTTATTGTCTAAGCCACCAGGGAAGCCCACAAATACTGGAGTGAGTACCTATCCCTTCCTCTGACCCAGGATTGAACCAGGGTCTCCTGCATTGCAGGCAGGTTCTTTACCAGCTGAGCCACCAGGGAAGCCCATATCACAATCTACCATTCAACAAAACGAAAGAGGAAATTCAGAAAAATCAGGCAGTCAGTTCAGTTACTCAGTCGTGTCTGACACTTTGTGACCCCATGGACTGCANAATACTTACCTTGTAAGGTACTTGTGAGCAGAATAATATTTTTAAACTGGTTGACCGGTGCAAGGAGCATTTTAGAAGTTTTAGCAAATGCTATTTATTGTGCCATTATTGTATCTCTTTTCATTCTCACTCTGGCGAGCCGAGTCCTGATTATTTTCTCCCTTGGGAAAATTGCTCGTAAAATGAAGTGTCAGTGAGCCTGAGGTCTGAAGCCTGAGTGTGCAGAAAAAGTCTTTTGGGGGAACTCCCAGGGGATTCCAATATGGAGCCAGGAGCAGAAACAAATTTCTGGCATTGTCATCAGAAAGGAAATCTCCCAAAGTCTTAACTGCTTCTGAGAGTGTGGGCAATGTTTCCATGCTGAGGCCAGATTTCCACTGGTTGCACAGGGATGGGAGAGGCTGTCCCAAAGGAAGAGGTTCTGGACAGACTCAAACCCAGAAGGGTGCTGTGGTACCCAGTAGCAGAGTAGAGAATTGTGGGATTCTCTAAGGGAACTTCATAAGATGATAGAAATGGTCTACATTTTATTTTGGGTGACAGTTACTCAGTCAAAACTCACCAATTTGAATTATTAAGGTCCGTGCATTTTATTACATATAAATGCCAAGTAAGTACATTTTAAAGCAAACAAACCACTTCATAGAAACACCTTCTCTCTCTCAGTCACTTAGTAGTGTCTGACTGTTTGGAGCCCCGTGAACTGTAGCCCGCCAGGCTCCTCTGTCCATGGGGATTCTCTAGGCAAGAATACTGGAGTGAGTTGCCTTGCCCTCCTCCAGGGAATTTTCCCAACCCAGGGATGACACTCAGGTCTCCTGCATTGCAGGCGGATTCTTTATTGTCTAAGCCACCAGGGAAGCCCACAAATACTGGAGTGAGTACCTATCCCTTCCTCTGACCCAGGATTGAACCAGGGTCTCCTGCATTGCAGGCAGGTTCTTTACCAGCTGAGCCACCAGGGAAGCCCATATCACAATCTACCATTCAACAAAACGAAAGAGGAAATTCAGAAAAATCAGGCAGTCAGTTCAGTTACTCAGTCGTGTCTGACACTTTGTGACCCCATGGACTGCAGCACGCCAGGCCTCCCTGTTCATCACCAACTCCCAGAGTTTACTCAANTGAGCCACCAGGGAAGCCCATATCACAATCTACCATTCAACAAAACGAAAGAGGAAATTCAGAAAAATCAGGCAGTCAGTTCAGTTACTCAGTCGTGTCTGACACTTTGTGACCCCATGGACTGCAGCACGCCAGGCCTCCCTGTTCATCACCAACTCCCAGAGTTTACTCAAACTCATGTCCATTGAGTCAGTCATGCCATCCAACCATCTAATCCTCTGTCAAACTCTTCTCTTCTCACCTTCAATCTTTCCCAGCATCAGGGTCTTTTCCAATGAGTCAGTTCTTTGCATCAGGTGGCCAAAGTACTGGAGTTTCGGCTCCAGCATCAGTCCTTCCAATGAACACCCAGAACTGATCTCCTTTAGGATGGACTGGTTGGATCTCCTTGCAGTCCAAGGGACTCTCAAGAGTCTTCTCCAACACCACAGTTCAAAAGCATCAATTCTTCGGTGCTCAGGTTTCTGGTTCCATCAATACATGGCAAATTGATGGGGAAACAATGGAAACAGTGATCAACTTTATTTTGGGGGGGATCCAAAATCACTGCTGACAGTGACAGCAGCCATGAAATTGAAAGACGTTTACTCCTTAGAAGAAACGTTATGACCAACCTAGACAGCATATTAAAAAGCAGAGACATTACTTTGCCAACAAAGGTCCATCTAGTCAAAGCTATGGTTTTGTCATGTATGGATGTGAGAGTTGGCAAGAATACACAGAAGGGCTATAAAAAAAAGATCTTCATGATCCAGATAACCATGATGGCATGATCACCCACCTAGAGCCAGACATCCTGGAATTCAAAGTCAACTGGGCCTTAGGAAGCATCATTACAAACAAAGCTAGTGGAGGTGATGGAATTCCAGTTGAGCTATTTCAAATCCTAAAAGATGATGCTGTGAAAGTGTTGCACTCAATATGCCAGCAAATTTGGAAAACTCAGCAGTGGCCACAGGACTGGAAAAGGTCAGTTTTCACCCCAATCCCAAAGAAAGGCAATGCCAAAGAATGCTCAAACTACCACACCATTGTACTCAGAAAGAAGAGACACACACGATAATTTCATCTGATGTTTTTTATTTTTTAATTCAAGTTAATAGATAAAAATTAATTAAGAATCTCATAAACAAAGGCATTTTATAAATCAAATAATATGTCTTCAATATTTAGGTGGTCATTTCCTTTTTAATTTGTTGTTAGTATGTACAATATTTCTAGGTGTTTTATAAGATGGCTTTAATATTAGTAAGCTTAAAATATTATAAGCTCCTATTTAAAAACTGTGGTCTCATGTATCAAGAAAATTAAAAATAAAATTCAAAAAATCCATCTTCATTTATCATTATAATTATTGTTCCTTAGAATAGCATTTTTAGATTTATTCCCACTCAGAAAAGCAAAACGAGTAAAACATAGAACTCAAAAGATTTTGTTCTGATATGACTTGAGGCATGAGACACATATTTCTATAAGCAAAATGTTCAAGAAAATGTATGGATACCATTGCTTCCTGTTAAAAAGAAATTAGAGGTAAGATGTATTGAAAAGCCTATATTTGCTTTTATACTATTTGCTCATTTCCTTTATGCAACAGTCCTATTTAGTTTGTATATCTGGTGGTAACTGTTGGAAAATCTAAATGCTTATATGTGCAGCATTATTTTTATGCTTACAGTCATTCATGTATACATTCACATCTCTGTATATCTGTGCCCCTATATTTTATGATCTGTAAACTGAAAATAATTATATGATTGACTGATTTATACATTCTTTAACCCACAAATATTTCCTAAGCACCTGCTATGAGCTGAACACCGTGTGTGAATAAAGAAACCATGACCTCACAGATACCTTAATATTGCCTGGAAAATCCCATGGACAGAGGAGCCTGGTAGGCTACAGTCTGTGGGGTCTCGAAGAGTTGGACACGACTGAGTGACTTCACTTATTACTTGTTTCAAGAAGCAGATGAAAAAAACTACATAAAGCAAAAATGTAATAATGGCAGTTATGAAGGAAATGATGAAAGAGATTTGGAAGAAAGATATTGGAGAGAAAACTCATGAGTGATGAGAATTCTAGAAGGATGGAGAAAAAGACCAAAGGACAATCTGCATATGCACATACCCAAAGGTGAAAACTAAACCTTGACTCTGTAACTTAAAAGGCATCCCCAAATCCCGGGATAACTTTGTAATTCCTGAATTTGAAGAATAAAGAAAATATGGTGCATGAAAAAAATAAAAATGGAATCCAGTTGTTTTTTTTTTTTAATGGAAAAACCTGGTAGGAAGATGGCAGTGGAGCAATCTTACAAACTTTGGAGAAGCCAAGATTGCAAGGAAGAGTAACACAGCAAGCCGAGATAGCATCCGTCTGCTGGTGCAAAACAAAGCCAGTCTCGGAACTGCCAAGTTCTGAAAGGAGTCTGCTGGTCTGGCCTTGGCTTGTGGCTGTAAGTTCATGCCCTGCCCTTGCCCAGAGTCTGTGTCCTCAAAGCAAGTGTCCCAGGTCTCCACGCCAGCTGGCTTCTTACGAGCTTCCAATAATAGGAGACCTGATGGGAGAGGGCAAGTAGGAGCGAGGGAGAAGCCGGGATCATTCTTCCTCCTTCTCCCCGCATCAGCTGCCTCCTTGGCGGGCGCCAGCTCTCTACTGTGGTTCCAGCTCACAACACAGCTCTGGCAACACTGCCTGGCCCTCTGATTACTCCAGCCCTGACGGAGACAGCCCCTCTTTGCTAACGCTGATCCGTGGGCTGCCTCATCTCTTTCACACTTTGTCACCGGTTCCCTGTCACTGCTTTCTCACCCATGCAACTGTCTCACGTGGAACCGACTCACTGACAAGACCTGATGCGTTGTCCAGCCACATCATCCACCAATACGGTAAGTATTCTAAGAAATGACCTTGGGATCAGAGCAGGCATCTGAGGGGACACCAAGGAAGGAAGAGTGGGAAAACTATGCACCTTTGCTAAACCCTAGTGGATGCTCATAATGAAAATGGGAATTTGAAAAATTACTGTGGTGTAAAGCTTCTTAAAGTAAAAGAGATGCATAATAGGTGTGAGTTTAATAATATTTCAGAAATAAACAGTTTTAGGCCCTCTTAGAGAATAAAAAAAGGAGACGAGGTAATTCAAAGTAGTCTTTTTTTTTTTTGGTTGCACATGTAGGACCTTAGTTCCTCAACCAGGGATATCAAAACCACGCCCCTTGCACTGGAGGCAGGGAGTCTTCACCACTGGACTGTCAGGGAAGTCACAATTCAAAGTATTCTTAAGAGTTCATCTTGGGGCAAGGAAAGCAATGGGAGTAAACATTTCAGGTGGGGCATGCAAACATTATTTAATATTGATATGTTCCTATAAGGTAGGAAGAAGATTTGGAAAGCATGTCGGAAACTTCATTTTCACAGGGAAAAAAAAAAAAGAGAGAGAGAGAGAGAGAATGATCCAAACCATGAAAATAAGTGGCAAAGGAAGAGAAGGTAGCATTAAGTATTTCTGTGTATGTGCAGCTTTAGAGTAGGTTCATCAAAATGTCAGTGGGTTAAAATGTTGTATCACATACAGTGAGGATCAGACTGCATTAGGAATCAAATGAGCTCTTTATCATCAATGAAATCACCAAAGACAAGGTGGCAAAGGAGATTTACAGTGAGTGAATGGCAAGGCCACACCAAGCAAGGACAAGGAAAAGAAGCTCCAGAGGCCATATTTTCATCGAATAATGTGGAGCTCGAGGCTGAAAGCCTTGACCAGAGCAAAGAGAGAAGAAGTGGGGTTTAAAATTTTGAGTCTCGGAAGAATAAACCTCAATGTACATATAGAAAAGGCTTCCCTCGTGGCTCAGGCAGTAAAGCGTCTGCCTGCAATGTGGGAGACCTGGGTTCGATTCCTGGGTCGGGAAGATCCCCTGGAGAAGGAAATGGCCACCCGCTCCAGCACGCTTGCCTAGAAAATCCCATGGATGGAGGAGCCTGATAGGCTACAGTCCATGGGGTCGCAAAGAGTCGGACACGACTGAGCGACTTCACTTTCACTTTCTTTCACATAAAGAAGACTGTATAATAATGATAATATAATAATAAGCAGAGATAGTATAATACTTCTGCGGCAGGCCTAATTGGGCCAAACTGCTGATGGAGGAGATAGAACAGCACCATCAGGGTCCTGGAATCAGGCAGCAGGTGTACTAAGAAAGGAGACGGCTTTCTGAGCTGAGGAATGGCAGTCATGAAGCAGATTTTCCACCATCTCTTGCCTCTGAAAACTTACTTAGTGACCATCAAATCTGCACGCGCCTGACGAGGCCCCTGGGGCCACTGCTTGGACGTGGACACAAACCAGCACACCCTGTGCGTGTCTGAGAGCGCATCTCCAAGGTGTGCACGCCTGTCGGCACCAGTATCAAGAAAGAGCTGACCTCTGCTTCCAAGAGGAAGTACGAATGCTTTCTAGAAATTTGTTACCAGTGACAGCTCAGTTCAGTCACTCAGTCGTGTCTCAGTCTTTGCGACCCCATGGACTGCAGCACGCCAGGTTTCCCTGTCCATCACCAACTCCTGGAGTTTACTCAAACTCATGTCCATTGAATCAGTCATGCCATCCAACCATCTCGTCCTCTGTTGCCCCCTTCTCCTCCCACCTTCAATCTTTCCCAGAATCAGGGACTTTTCCAATGAGTCCATTCTTTGCATTGGGTGGCCAAAGTAATGGAGCTTCAGCTTCAGCATCAGTCGTTCCAATGAATATTCAGTACTGTTGGCTGACTAGCAAAGTGATTGACAGTGACAGCTAACTCATAGAAAAGTATCCCCAAAACACATTTGTTGATCCATTTATTTTTTATCCAATTATTTTTATTTTATTTTTTATTGATTTACAAGGTCTTTTTAATTTCAGGTGAACACCTCAGTGATTCAGCTAGTTACATATATATATGGTTACAGATATATATGTGTGTGTACATATATATATGGTTATATATATATGTGTGTGTACATATATATGGTTGTGTGTGTGTGTGTGTGTGTGTGTGTGTGTGTGTGTGTGTACACACACAGGGCTTCTCAGTCAGTAGTCTGACTACAATGTAGGAGACCTGGGTTCGATCCCTGGGTTATGAAGATCCCCTGGAGAAGGAAATGGCAACCCACTCCAGTGTTCTTGCCTGGAGAATCCCAAGGACAGAGGAGCCTGGGGGGCTAAAGTCTATGGGTCGCAAAAGTCAGACATGACTGAGTGACTAAGCACACAGCACATACATATATACATATACATGTATATATATTCTTCAAGATTCTTTTTCCCTTATAGGTTATTATAAAACATTGAGTAGAGCTCCCTGGGCTATACAGTAGGTCCTTGTTGGTTATCTGTTTTATATACTGTAGTCTGTATCTGTTATCCTCCTAACTTATCCCAAACACAATTTATATAATTTGAACTTCAATAATATTTTCCGGAAGATCAAATAAAGCTGGTTAAGCTTCCAGCCTAGGCCTTAGAATCAGAACCAAAGTAAAACATGCAAAATACTCTCATGTACAAGCGATCGCAACCCCAGTCTTTCCCAGGGCTGGTTCCCATGTACATCCCTCTGCCTACCGGTCCCTTCTTAGGAAAACACTGCAAATTCACCTCCTTCTTTGTTTTCCACATCAGGGTGAAGAATGGCATAGAAAGAATCACAAGTGTCTGGTGATCGAGTGGATATAAGAAGTTAAAGTGCAAGATGACTTAAAATGATCCTTAAAGTTCTCAAACCTGAACAACTGAAAGGGTGCTCTGGTATTGATAGAAATGAAGAGGCCAAGGCCGTTTACGTTTCAAGAAAATGAGTCTACGTCTACGCAGTGGCCTGCTGGAGCTCTTCATGCGTCTCTGGACAAATGACACTCACGTTCAGAACATGGTCCAAGGGAACAGATCTGGGAAGTGGGAATTATTTGCATAAAGGGCTGGTTGGAGTCAGGAGGTTGTATCATTTCAAGGAAGAATAAGGCACAGATTTGAGGACAACTTGGGGAGAAGTCAAGAGAGGAAATCAACCAAGCAATCAGGCTCCTGTGTGCAGAAATGAATGTGTACTAAAGAATTTTACCCAGAAATCTGGTTATAATCAGATTAGAATCAGAAAGTTGCATTTTACCAAAGGTCCCCGCACTTAAACATCAAGCAACACACAGAGGAAAAGCAGGGGAAGTATTTTCACATGAAAATTGGAAAGGCAAAATCTCCTAAAATACAAAGTGAGTCACATCAGTTGGTAAATCACGCTCTAGGTTAGAGTGAAAATGTCGGGAAGGAAAAGAAAGGGGCAGTGCCCCCTGGAGTCGGTACAAGCAGAGCCTCAGCGAGTTTCAGCGGGTGACATGTATTCATATGAAAATACTCATAAAGCTACTTTAACAAATACAGTCCCTTCAAATTTCAAAGGCCTTCTGTTTCCCACTCTGCATTCCCTCCTTCAATCACACACGCACACACATGCACACATGCACACACACACACGTGCATGTAAGCACAAAACTCATCAACATCTAAGCCACATGCACTTCTGAATTGGTGTCTGCTTTGTTTGTTTTAATACAAATTATTTCCTCTGAACTATAATTCCTTGAGGGAATGAATTCAATCTATTTCTTTCGTCCTGGTATTCCCTATGTCTAGAAGGATGTCTTGCTAATTGAAGGTTATATGTGCACCCTTACGTACAAACACACATGCACAAAAACATAGACGACGTGTATACCACACATATACATAGTACACACATACATGTACACACAGTATTATTGAGCCAGTAAATGCATTTGTCTCAAATTTACTATATATATATTCTCTCTATATATATATTTATATAAACAGACTTGGAACAAATGCACTTAATGGCTCAAAAATACTGTTACTTATGATCAAGCACATTAAATCACTAAACAACAAATTTTAAAGAAATAAACTGTAAAAAATAAAGAGACAGAGCACTATAGCCTCCGTTATGCAGACATCAAGGCTCTGGACCACTGGGTACCATCTCCTGTGAATGCACCAGGAAGACATCACTCACCGGGAAGGCACACCTGGGGGGAGCCATGAAACTGCCCTGACATCAGAGTGAGAGCCTGGATGAGACTCTGACTCTCCAGCCGCCTAGAGCCAGGGATGTCATTTCTCTGGACTTTAATGTCTTTTTAAAAATGAAACTAAAAATGGGGATAGTAAGAATCCAAAGCTCCCTTTTAGATCTAAAGCAGTTTCTATTGCTAAAACACATGCGCAGTAATTAAAAGGAAGCTTTGCCCAAAGTCACGATCAGCACGTTGTTTAGGAACGAACTCAGAAGTCACCATAAATCTCGGCTATGTGCTGTGGGGGTGTTGTAAATGTTAAGATGGCTCTTGGGTTGTCTGTATTCTAGATGTCAGACTCTCAAACAAAACGATTGCCAGGAGAAGGATGGTGGCTTCATTTTAACACTCCTGTAGGGTACACTCTCATTTTGTTTTGGAGAAAAAGCTACTACTGCACACATGGGCTTACACGTGAATGACTCCAGCGTGTCACTGCTACAGGTCCTGGAGAAACTGCAGGGACGCCTCGAACTGCTGGAGCAGGAGTTTCTGGCCAACAAGGAGAAGCACCTGACATTGAAGGAGCAAGTCCCCAAGCACAAATGCCCAGCCGCCAAGAACATTGATCCAGAAAGGTAGGGCAGGCTTCACCTCTGTGGGGTGGAAGTGTCAGAGGTGAGCTCCTTCAAGAGGGATTCTGCTGGGGCTGCTGGCTTAGCGCTTGGAGAGCTACTGCTCGGGTCAGCAAAAACAGTGTCACCATTGAACTGGTGTCACTCCATGCAGCAAGCAGTGTGAAATTCCGGCTCTGTGTACGGTCCTGTGGGGGGAACCGACCCAGACGGAGTGTCCCAAATGAACAGTTGTCCCCTGGAGGAGACATAGCCACTGCCTTGCATTTTGCTGGATGTCATGATAACAGGTCCTGAGACCCAAAAGAGCACAAGGAGACAGCAGAAGTGCTCATCTGCTAAGCCCAGAGGACCTTCTCCTCCCCAGGTCCCCCCCGCCCTGCCCTCTCCTTTACCCCATTCCTGCCTTTATGTCCCTGCCTAACTCTTTTCTGTCCCTCTTTTTCCCTATCCACAGATAATACCCAAGGGAGAGCAGGCAGGAGAGAATCATGTTAGGCTGGTTAATGGTGGGGTGAGGGACTCACAAATCCTGATAAAGGCAAAATGTTAAAACCTGAAGTCAAATGATTCCTGAATTAATTCACATTAGAAACTTGAGCACACAAGCATACTGAGGATTCCAGCTGGCCATTTTGATGGCCCCATGTTCTGCTCTCTCCAATCCCAATAGTTTTAAAAGATATATTCTAGGACTCAAGGCTAGGGTTGGTTCCATGTAATTTCCTGGTATGAATCTAAAGAACTCATTTAGTAGGCTTCATATTTGTAAATTCAGCTCTTTCTATTCATAGTATTTTAACACAAATTCATTCTCGATGCCAAAATATTTTAATAGCTTATATTTTGGCACTAGTGTCCTGATGTAATTTTCCCAAAGTACAATCTTACTTCTTCAAAATGAATGACATCTCTGTCTATGGTTATTTCAATACGGAGTAATTAGACAGCAAAGATGTGGTTTTAATATTGATTTTTCCCCCCCAAAGCCGTTTTTTCTCTTGGAAAAAAAGATCTCCACATGCTTTCGCTATTTGTTTAAAAACTAATAGAGTGAGGATATTTATTTTCCAAGAAATCCCACTTGTTTTGGCAGTCATTTTAAAGACAGGCCTCTGTGCACATTAAGACCAAAACTATGCAAGGCCTTATTTATATCCTAGTTACACCCACACTGTGCCTGGCCCTGGTATAAATCAAAAGTGTTTCAACTGCAGTTATATCCCATATACAGGAAAAGCTTTCAACACCAGGACAAGAAAAAGACTTGGCCTCTCCCAAAACTCCCCTCAGAGGAAGCCAAGCATGGTCAGCTTCTCTTGTTCTCAAACGGCAAAAAGCAGAACCCAGTCCAGCCCTCAAGGTCTTGCCATGTTGAGAACCTTCTATATGATGGCTACAAAGGCCACTGTCAACGGCTTTCTGTAAACGAAAGAATTCTGCAGATTAATGGACAAACTGTTAATTCAGCTATTGTGTGCTTATTCAGTTAAATTCAGTCACTCATTCGTGTCCAACTCTTTGCAACCCCATGAACCGCAGCACACCAGGCCTCCCTGTCCATCACCAACTCCCAGAGGCCACCCAAATACATGTCCATCGAATCGGTGATGCCATTCAACCATCTCATATTCTGTCGTCCCCTTCTCCTCCTGCCTTCAATCTTTCCCAGCATCAGGGTCTTTTCAAATAAGTCAACTCTTCGCATCAGGTGGCCAAAGTACTGGAGTTTCAGCTTCAACATCAGTCCTTCCAATGAACCCCCAGGACTTATCTCCTTTAGGATGGACTGGCTGGATCTCCTTGCAGTCCAAGGGACTCTCAAGAGTCTTCTCCAACACCACAGTTCAAAAGCCTCAATTCTTCAGTGCTCAGCTTTCTTTATAGTCCAACTCACATCCATACATGACCACTGGAAAAACCATAGCCTTGACTAGACAGGTTTGTGACATTGTACAGGAAACATGAATCAAGACCATCCCCTAGGAAAAAAAATGGAAAAAAGCAAAATGGCTGTCTGAGTAGGCCTTACAAATAGCTGCGAAAAAAGGGAAGCGAAAAGCAAAGGAGAAAAGGAAAGATAAACCCATATACCCATTTGAATGTAGAGTTCTAAAGAATAGCAAGGAGAGATAAGAAAGCCTTCCTCAGCAATCAGTGCAAAGAGACAGAGGAAAACAGTAGAATGGGAAAGACTAGAGATCTCTTCAAGAAAATTAGAGATACCAAGGGAACATTTCATGCAAAGACAGGCACAATAAAGGACAGAAATGGTAGGGACCTAACAGAAGCAGAAGATATGAAGAAGAGGTGGCAAGAATACACAGGAGAACTGTACAAAAAAGAGCTTCACGACCTAGATAACTATGATGGTGTGATCACTCACCTAGAGCCAGACATCCTGGAATGTGAAGTTAAGTTTGCCTTACTTCCCTGGTGGCTCAGAGGGTAAAGCGTCTGTCTACAATGCAGGAGACCTGGGTTCGATCCCTGGGTTGGGAAGATCCCCTGGAGAAGGAAATGGCAATCCACTCCAGGACTATTGCCTGGAAAATCCCATGGACAGAAGAGCCTAGTAGGCTACAGTCCATGGACTGTCTCTTATACACATCTAGATGTGTATAAGAGACAGGGTTAAGAATGTTTTAGTTACAAGCTACATGAACAGATGGACCAAAATTAACCAAAAAAAAAAAAAAGATAATTTATTGAAGGTGTTATTGCACTTCATTGAATAAATGATTAAACAACTAAGGTATGGATAGAACCCAGGGAGCTGCAGCAGTGGAGGGTAGTCTATCCAAAGGCATGAATGAATGATTTTGGTCATTTTGTCTCTCTATTCAAGAAGAGAGAGCTCACATTTCTAGAGGAAGACATCTGATTGGTCCAACTTAGACCAATCATTCATGTTCTGGAGATGGAGTTAGCCAGCAGAGTCCTATCTACTGCAGCTCGTGAGGACTTGGCATGAAATGAGTAGCCTCCAACAAAGAAAAGCAGACAACCATTATCTTGCACAAGATGGGACAGGTGAAATTAAAAGCAAAAGCTATAGAAAATATTCTACATTTCCTTATTAGTTAGAGATGTCATAAACTTGATAAATAATTGGGGCTTCTCCTTGTGGCTCAGCTGGTAAGGAATATACCTACAATGCAGGAGACCTGGGTTCAATCCCTGGGTTGGGAAGATCCCCTGGAGAAGGGAAAGGCTACCCATTCCAGGATTCTGGCCTGGAGAATTCCATGGACTAGTCCATGGGGTTGCAAGGAGTCAGACTCGGCTGAGCAACTTTCCATTTCACTTTCCCAGCTGGTGCTAATGGTAAAGAGCCCACCTGCCAATGCAGGAGATGAAAGAGATGGGGATTCGATCCCCGGGTGGGGAATATCCCCTGGACTAGGAAATGGCAACCCACACTAGTATTCTTGACTAGAAAATTCTATGGATAAAGGAGCCTGGTGGACTGCAGTCCATGGGGTCCTAAAGAGTTGGATATGGCTGAGTCACTGAGCACATGTGGGAAGCAAGGTTAAGCAGAATGGGTATTCTATCTTGGGATATGGGATGATGGCATTACTAGCCATCAGTATGGAAAACAAAGAAGACAGAAAATTTGAGGCGAGAAATGACTGGTTTCCTTCTGGACCTTTGGAATGTGAGATGCCTGTATGACACATCCTGGGAAAGATGCTCAGAGTGTTGAGATCTGATTTGGGAGCTTGAAAGTGGGCACAGACCTGGATGTCATTAGTGTGAGGGTGTAGATGCTATCACCAGGGTGACCAGGTAGAGTGAGAGAAGAGAGAAACCAGCAGCTATCATCAATGACTTGACATCAGTCAAATAAGAGAAGGAGAAAGAAAGGCTGGTGTATTTGTTACTTGAAAAATGATTGGTGACTTTGTGAGCAGAGGGATGATGTGGTGTAGCAGAGACATGGTGACCTGGGACTAAGTAGCAAACCAAGGTGAGAAAGTAGAAATGTTGAGCCTTGAATGGCATCATTCTTTCAAAATTGCATCCAAGAAGGACAGAGATAGAATGGATTATATTACATTCATTTGTTTTTGCAACTGGTGACAAAAGTCATACATACAAAGTTAGGAAAATGCAGGGAGGTGTTAAAAGAAAAAAATACATATAGACTTCAGAGGACACAGACATAATCAATTCACTGGTGAGGAATATATCTTTATAACTAAAAAAATTTAACTAAAAAATAAAAAAAATGATGATGGCAAGTCTGGAGAAACCAGTAATCATTATGAGGACTTCAGCACACCAAGCTTCCCTGTCTTTTGCTATCTTCCAGAATTTGTTCAAAATAATGTCCATTAAGTCAGTGATGAGATCCAACCATCTCATTCTGTTCCCTACTTCTTCTCCTGCCCTCAACTTTTTCCAGCATCAGGGTCTTTTCCAATGAATCTGCTCTTCACATGAGGTAGCCAAGTATTGGAGCATCAGCATCAGTCCTTCCAAGGAATATGCAAGGTTTATTTCCTTTAGGATTGACTGGTTTGAGTTTCTTGCTGTCCAAGGGACTCTCAAGAATCTTCTCCAGCACCATGATTTTAAAACATCAATTCTTCAGCACTTAGCCTTCTTTATGGTGGCTCAGACAGTAAGGGCATCTGCCTACAATGTGGGAGACCTGGGCTCGATCCCTGGGTCAGGGAGATCCCCTGGAGAAGGAAATGGCAACCATCTCAGTACTCTTGCCTGGAAAACCCCATGGATGGAGAAACATGGTAGGCTACAATCCATGGGGTAGCAAAGATTTGGACATGACTGTGAGACTTTACTCACTTTTCTCACATCTGTAAATGACTACTGGAAAAACCATAGCTTTGACTATACAGATCTTTGTCACCAAAGTGATGTCTCTGCTTTTTAACATGCTGGTTAGGTTTGTCATAGCTTTTCTTCCAAGAAGCAAGTGTCTTTTAATTTTGTGACTGCAGTCACCATTCACAGTGATTTTGGAGCACAAGAAAATAAAATCTGCTGCTGTTTCCACTATTTCCCATTACTTCATGGCAAATAGATGAGAAAATAGAAGAGGTGGAGAAAACGCAGATAAATGATTAATTAAGAACTTTGGCTTCACATATGTAAAATAATAGAAAATATCTATTACCTGATTCAGGAAGATCCCCTAGAGAAGGAAATGGTAACTCACTCCAGTAATCTTGTCTGGAAAATCCCATGGACAGAAGAGCCTGGCAGGCTATAGTCCATAGGGTTGCAAAGAGTCAGATATGACTGAAGTGACTTGGCACGTATTATCGGTCTATCCGTCTATTTATATATCTATCTCTCGGTCTATAATATCTGCCCCTGATTCCTGACATAGAAATCCTGAAGCCCTTGTAAACTCCTAGATGATAAGAACACTAGGAGCATCTTTGGTTGTGTCATTTGGTCTCCCCGGTTCCCCATGCAGAGTTCCCATATCCCTTTTAATTTCTCAGGACCTAGGTATGCCTTTTGTTCTAATGATGTGAATCTGAGTGGGCTTTTAGGTGGCTCCTGGATGGTGTCTGGTCACTAGAAAGATGAACCTGTGATTGAAGCTTGGAAGTTTCAGGCCCAACCCCCATTCTCCAGAGATGGGAGGAGGGGCTGGAAATGGAGTTAATAACTGATCACACCTCCATGATGAAGCCTCCACAAAATCCTAATAATATTGGGTTTGGGGAGCTTTTGATTTGGGGAATATGCCCATGTATCAGGAAAGTGATGTACCCCATTTCCAGGGGGACAGAAACTTCTGAGCTGAGGACCATCCCAGACCTCACCTTTTGTATTGCATCATTGTGCTACTCAACTTTATTGTATTCTTTGAAATGGTAAATGGCTGTCTTGGGTCTTAAATCTGTGAGCTCTTCTGCAAATAATCTAACCCAAAGAGGGTGCAGGTTATATGATTATCCAATTTGTAGGGAAGTTGTAGTGTTCAGTAACCTGGGGATCTACTACTCCAGACTGGCATCTAGAGAGGACAGTGTTGAAGGACTGAATCAGTAACCCATGGGACTTGACACTGCCTCCAGGTGAATGGTGTCAGGATTGAGTGGGATCACTGGACAGCCAGCAGCACCACCACCTCACCTGGTGCACAGGAAATACCTCCACCCCTGGACGCAGAGTGTGAGAGAGCGAGAGAGAAGCACAAGAGCAGTGAGCTTTCCTTCACAGCACACCGGGCAGACAAAGGCACACGTGGGCAAGACCCGGAGTCCTTAGAAAGGACCAGTTGTAATGGTTTGATCATCATGTATAAGCCACAAAGGGAAACCAAGAGGGACCTGATCATTTGAAATCAGAAAGCAATCAGAGACCCAGAGGTTCAGTCAAACAAAAAGCAGATTTGGTAAAAGTAAGTGTGCAAGGCAAGGAAAGTGTGGTTGCAGAGGGGAAGGTCACAGTTATTGTTTTCATTTAACAACTCAAAGAAAATTGTGGATTCGTAAGATAAAAATAATTTGACTGAAAACTGATCATGAAACAGCTTCATGTATGGGCTGTGTTTGTTACCTTTGGAAATTGAATTCTTCCAGGTTCTGACAGGTTTAGGAGAAGATGACAACTGGGCCAGATGTGAAAATCCTTACAGTGCATGTAGTGACGTGATTGCAGTGTCTGTCGGAGGTGGAACTGCGATAATAAGGCTTGGAAATAATTCCCTGTTTCTTGCACAGGTGTGAGAAAGCAAGGATCCCAGAGTGGCAACAGAGAATAATGTGTCTTCAAGCTAGCTGTTTTTACTTTTTTAGGGATGGGGCAAGAGGTTCACTATCAAGTCAAAATGCCCTCTTAGTAAATACATGCTAGTTTTTATAANGTGGGCTGCCGTCTATGGGGTTGCACAGAGTCGGACACGACTGAAGTGACTTAGCAGCAGCAGCAGCATGCTATAATTGCCTGGGAACCCTCCAAAAGTAAGTAGAAAGAGAGAAAGAGAAGGAAAAACTGTACTAGGGTGGAGCAGAGCCCCTAGTTTTTCTTCCATATATTTTATTTGTTGTCTTCAGTCGCTCAGTGGTGTCCAACTCTTTGAAACCCCATGGACTGCAGCCCACTAGGCTTCCCTGTCCTTCAGCATCTCTCGCAGTTTTATCAGACTTGTGTCCATTGAGTCGGTGATGCCGACCAACCATGTCATCCTGTCATTCCCTTCTCCTTTATAATCTAATTATTTTCCAGTTCTTTGTGGTACATAGATAGATATTTAATGTAGTCTTTAAAAGTGTATTTTTTTATTTGGAGGGCATGTGGTTTTAAAGTCTCTTGATGGCATTGTGCGAGACATATTGTTTCTTTCTTCATAAGCAAATGCTTTCAAGCATCCATGTACATACTTAATTCATTGCCTCTAACTGCTTCTTATAATTACTGTACCGTAGTCCTTGCTGTAAATCTATCAACTTTAACGTTCTCTTCTTCCAGAGATGGACAACTAACTTGAAACCAACTCTGTAACACAGATAACACTGTGGTGAATATTTTTTGAGCATATTCCCATAGGGATGTATGTGAGAACTTCTTTGGGGTATATAGCTAAGAATGGAATTACTGTGTTATGTGCATAGTTTGGCTAAATGACAGATTGTGCTTACAAATGGCTGTACCAGTCCACCCTCTAGAATCAAGCCATGAAGTTTTATATATATATATATGCTCAAATCTGCACTATTCCTTGGCAACATCCAGGTTGTTAATTTTTTCATTCCAAAATTTCCAAGGGGATATTTCTGTTGTATTTTTCATTTCTATATTTGTCAGCGATTCTGAATATCTCTTCATAGGTTTTTAACTTTAGGATTCTTTTTTTCTTGTAGAGTTCACTCTATCATATCCTTCACTCATTTTTACATCAAGGTTGCTTCTGACTTGTCATTAATTTCCAAGCTGTCTTTGCACATTTAGATATTAGGTTCCATATGTAGACTTGAGAATATTTTCCTTATATTGCTGCAGCTGCTAAGTCACTTCAGTCGTGTCCGACTCTGTATGACCCTGTAGACGGCAGCCCACCAGGCTCCTCCATCCCTGCCAATTAATTTCATCCATGGGTTCTTTAGTTTGATGCCCCCAGTGTTTTACCATATTTCTTTGCATATGTGTTTTTAAACGTTCTGCAGGTGAAGAATTCCCTGGCAGTCCTGTTAAGACTCAGTGTTTTCACTTCCATGGGCCTGGGTTCAGTCCCTGGTCGGGGAACTAAGATCCCACAAACCACGTGAGCTGGCCATTAAAAAAGAAAAAAAAAGTTCTGCAGATACTGTGTAGCCAGGGTTCACTCATGATTCCAAATCAATGAACTAGACAGGTTGTTTTTCTGCAGCTCATACCTGAGATGTTTTTGTCCTTGTCTTCCCTAGCTTCCATCATTGTCCAACTCAAAATGTGGTCTTTGATTGAGAAAAGCCACAGTTTACTCCATATGACTACCCTTACAAATGTACCTTCCAGGCTCCTCCATCCATGGGATTTTCCAGGCAAGAGTCCTGGAGTGGGTTGCCATTGCCTTCTCTGATATACATATTTACAGTATGTTATATACATATTTTTAAACTTATTCCCTTGCTTCTCCTTCTCTANACCCTTACAAATGTACCTTCCAGGCTCCTCCATCCATGGGATTTTCCAGGCAAGAGTCCTGGAGTGGGTTGCCATTGCCTTCTCTGATATACATATTTACAGTATGTTATATACATATTTTTAAACTTATTCCCTTGCTTCTCCTTCTCTATAGCCTAGACTAAAATCTCAACCTTTTCACTAAATTCAAAATGAATCCTGATGTGAATGGAGGCAGAATGGAAGAAGCCACTGTGATTTGTTTGGTTCCTAAGCAGGCTTCATCCTGGCTGGTGTGCAGGCTTACAAGGATCCACAAGAAACAAAACCAGGCTAGATGTGGCCATAAAAGGTGCAGTTTTTCACTGGGGTTCTGCCATTAACCAGATGTGCACCTTAGTCTTAGCACCTGGGAACAAGTGCTCAGAAGTATTTCTTGACTGGATGGTTAATTTTTTATATGATTTTGGAGGACGGTTCTAACTAGCTGAGTCCATGTTGTCCTTAAACAGGGGATTAGAGTAAATGACGTTCAAGTCCTCTTTCAAGTCTGTGATTCCAAAAGACTGAAAAATTTCGATCAAGTACTTACCACTTATGGAGCATATCACAGCATATACTTAGACCTTTATAATGTATACTCTGTTTTTGTAGGAAATAAAAATCTCCTGGTATTTTAATCCTGTAGTGTCTTAAATCTGTACAGTTCAGTTGCTCAGTCGTGTCCGACTCTGCAGCCCCATGAATCACAGCACGCCAGGCCTCCCTGTCCATCACCAACTCCTGGAGTTCACTTAGACCCACGTCCATCGAGTCAGTGATGCCATCCAGCCATCTCATCCTCTGCTGTCCCCGCCTCTTCCTGCCCCCAATCTCTCCCAGCATCAAAGTCTTTTCCAATGAGTTAATTCTTCGCATGAGCTGGCCAAAGTACTGGAGTTTCAGCTTTAGTATCATTCTTTCCAAAGAAATCCCAGGGTTGATCTCCTTCAGAATAGACTGCTTGGATCTCCTTGCAGTCCAAGGGACTCTCAAGAGTCTTCTCCAATGCCACAGTTCAGAACCATCGATTCTTCAGTGCTCAGCTTTCTTCACAGTCTAACTCTCACATCCATACATGACCACAGGAAAAACCATAGCCTTGATTAGATGGACCTTAGTCGGCAAAGTAAGGTCTCTGCTTTTGAATATGCTATTTAGGTTGGTCATAACTTTTCTTCCAAGGAGTAATCATCTTTTAATTTCATGGCTGCAATCACCATCTGCAGTGATTTTGGAGCCCCCAAAAGTAAAGTCTGACACTGTTTCCACTGTTTCCCCATCTATTTCCCATGAAGTGATAGGACCAGATGCCATGATCTTCGTTTTCTGAATGTTGAGCTTTAAGCCAACTTTTTCACTCTCCACTTTCACTTTCATCAAGAGGCTTTTTAGTTCCTCTTCACTTTCTGCCATTTGGTGTCATCAGCATATCTGAAGTTATTGATATTTCTCCCAGCAATTTTGATTCCAGCTTGTGCTTCTTCCAGCCCAGTGTTTCTCATGATGTACTCTGCATAGAAGTTAAATAAGCACGGTGACAATATACAGCCTTGACGTCCACCTTTTCCTATTTGGAACCAGTCTATTATTCCATGTCCAGTTCTAACTGTTACTTCCTGATCTGCGTACAGATTTCTCAGGAGGCAGGTCAGGTGGTCTGGTATTCCCATCTCTTTCATGTCCA
>SJYX01017507.1:365694-380255 GCA_006410675.1 Oreotragus oreotragus | reverse complement strand
AGAGTTTTGCCAAGAAAATGCACTGGTCATAGCAAACACTCTCTTCCAACAACACAAGAGAAGACTCTACACATGGACATCACCAGATGGTCAACACCGAAATCAGATTGATTATATTTTTTGCAGCCAAAGATGGAGAAGCTCTATACAGTCAACAAAAACAAGACCAGGAGCTGACTGTGGCTCAGATCATGAACTCCTTATTGCCAAATTCAGACTTAAATTGAAGAAAGTAGGGAAAACCACTATATCATTCAGGTATGACCTAAATCTGTAAAACCTGGTGTAAATTCCTTACTCTTAACAGGCCTATGTATCTATAGAACCAAACAAGCCACAAAAAGTAAATTTATTTCAAATGACTATTTATTCTCCTTTTTTCTTGAGATTCACTTACAAATGATGACTTCAATAACAAAGAAATTGTATTTAAAAGCAACGAAGATATTGCCCTGGGTTTATTTCAGTTTTAACATTTTCTCTCCTGTTGACTTAAATATATATACACAGAAAATGCATGCTTGCATTGGTGTGTTTTATAAAATATTAATAACTTTAAGACTTGGCTGCTTGAGTTAATATGGCTTCTCACTTTTATGAAATGCTGCCATAAGACGTTCTCTAATGCCAATTTTAATTAGGATTCACTTGTTAATTCTGTACTATTGTCTGCTTGAATATAAAGTTTGCATAGCTGCATTACTGAATTCTGACTTGCATGAATATATATTGTAATCATTGCCATTACCAGACAGCGGAAGAAGTCTTCATTGACAATGGACTATTGGGAATTGACAAGTAAGTCAACCCCCAACATGGAGATGGAAGATGTGTGAAAAAGGCAGAGGTTGTTCTGAACTTACTCAGCCTCTGCCAGGGAGACATGTATCACGGCTCAGTTCCTCTACTCTTTTCTCAAATTGTGGCAAAATCCTCTTTCCTGCAATACACTGCAAAGGTTTACTTGTGGTCTCTGCCTGGAGTGAAGTTAAACACAAAAGTAATTACAGTAGCGGAAGAAAAGAGCTGGGAGTCGGTTTCAGAAAGTAATGCAGATGACCCAGAACATACTTACACTGAATGTTTAATTAAGCACTCAATGTGAAACTGTAGAAGGCCTCTGAGCATGTTTTCTGGTCTCATATGGGATTTTTCCTGGGCTGGTAGAGGATCACAGTTTGAGAAATAAGATTTTGAGCATTATAACTAATAAAAACATTAAGCTTCTCTTATAAATATTCAGAATGTATTTTTTAACTGAGAAATTTAAAATCAGGAAACCAGTGGAAGAAGCTTAATACTTTGTCAAGGTTCTAAATAATCCTATTATCTATTGCCACGCTCTGGTTTTCTAACAGAAAACAGAGCCTGCAGAAGATACGGCTAAATTCTCAACTAACGATTTCCAAATGGATGGAGATGAGAAATAGTAAGAGTACGTAGAAACATCAGATACTCTCACAGATCTTTGTTTTACTTAAGCTTATTTATCTACTGAGCTTCTCTGAAGAAGCATAACCCCTCTGAAGCTTGCCTCTCTTCAACGTGCAATGATGATGCTAATAAGAACCACCTTCTCAAAGAGAACAGGACGAGCAGCCAGAGGAACCTCAGGGCACAGAAATCTAGCTAACTGAACAACCTGTTCCCCGGCAGAGAGTCCTGGCTGTCCCTCTAAAATAATCAGACAGAAGATTTTAAAAAATTATTCATGTCTACTGTTTCGGAGAAGATCAATGTTTGTCAGCATGAGACTCGCATGATTTAAAAGGAAAATTGTAGGTGTACCATCCTTTCAATTAAAACCAGGTAAAAATGTTAATAGACAAATGAACAGGCCATTCTCATTAGAGCAGCCCTGTGTTATCTCTGTGACAACCACAAAGATCTGTTTAATACCTAGGAGCTTTGCGATCAGCTCAGTGTAGTCTGTAGGGGCGGGAAAAGGGGAATGATTTTAAGAACATTGAATTCCATCTTTCATTTAGAGCTTCTTAATGATTGTGTTTTTAAGACACAAACTTCCATAATTGTACTCGGAATTAGATTGCTAATTATCAAATTAGGGTGGACAGATATGAGCGAATCTGATCTCTTTCTTTCAGAGCTAAGCCTGATTCAGCTGGATTATCAGGAATATGGGGATTTCTGTTAGATGAAATGTGAGTTAGGGTGCTCGTTTCATGATTAACTGTAGCATGGCCATAGGTAAAGGTGTTACCTTTCCTAAGCATCATTTTCCTTATTCATAAAATAATACAAATGATAACATCTATCATATGAGGTCGCCATGAAGATACTAGGTCACACACGAACATAAAGTTCTCTTGACAGGAGAAGTGCCTGGTCAATGGCCACTTTATGATTAATGGTGCGCGGGTGGCGCAGCCGTAGAACTCCCGCCTGTCATGCGGGAGGCCCAGGTTCGATCCCCGGCCCGTGCAGCCTCAACATCTGCTTACAGTCATATGATTAATGTTCCCCAGGTCACTACCCTCATACAACACTAAGCGTCACAAACTACTGTAGAAAGAACACTGGACGACACTGAATTGTCGTGCTTTTGACGTCAGCTTGGTCTGTGATTCAGGGCACATTTCTGTCACTTCTCTCAACCCCTGCTTCTCTTGGTTGAAACACAGGGTGAGCCTCCATACAGCTTCCCAGGGGGCGCTAGTCGTAAAGAGCCCACCTGAGGAAATGCAGGAGACATGAGAGACGTGGGTTCGATTCCTGGGTCTGGAAGTTCCCCTGGAGGAGGGCATGGCAACCAACTCCAGTATTCTTGCCTGAAGAATCCCATGGACAGAGGAGCCTGGCGGGCTACAGTCCATGAGGTCGCAAAGAGCTGGACACAACTGGAGTGACTTAGCATGCATGCACGCACAAGCCTACGTATCCTTTAAGTGCTTTCCTAGAATTAAAATTTCATTATTAGCTACTTTTGTCAACATTCCCAGTCTCTGAATAACACCTAGACGGCTCGCATCTTTTATGTGAGGAAGGTGAAGAGACTTACACGATGCTGTTGCCATCAACAGAAAAATGACAGCTTCTTGCCTATGCTGTCTGCTATGCATTTTCCACTGACCTGTAACAGAACCAATCAATACAGAATTAGTGTGTGACAGTTACAGTGAGGTAAGCTGATGGGTCCTGGGAGAGATCCAAATTTGAGAAGCAAATATATACATAAGGGGGAAAAAACTACTTTCATTCAATCGTAAGCATAATTTATGTCAAATATCAGGTACTAAGGTTTTGCTTACTTGCATGCATCTGTGCTAAGCTGGTTCAGTCGTGTCTGACTCTTTGCAACCCTGAGAACTATAGCCCGCCAGGCTCCTCTGTCCATGGGATTCTCCAGGCAAGAATACCGGAGTGGGTTGCCATGCCCTCCTCCAGGGGATCTTCCAGACCCAGGGATCAAACCCGTGTCTCTTAAGCCTGCTACCTTGGCAGGTGGGTTCTGTACCTCTAGTGCTTCCTGGGAAGCCCCTTGGCAGAAACCAAGTCATGGAAGCATGCAACAGTCCACCCAGATGACTTAAAGAATAAGCCCTGGGGCTTCTGCCGAATGACTTGAGGATCAGCCCCTTGAAAGTTCCCAAATATCCAGAGTTTGACGTGATGCAGAGGAAGGAGAGGCACCTCCTCACGCCCTTGTGGGCCCTTGGGTCTGATGGAAGGTTGAACTTTCCCAGGTTAAACCAAGCGACATCCTCAGCATCATCCCTATGCCAGCTATCCCGAGAGCACTCTGGATTGGAGACTTACTCAGAAGCCGTTTTTAATTTTAGCATCTGGAGAGCTGGGAGCCTTCCAAACCAGCAAGTCATGCTTTATTTCTGTTGAGCGTCTTTCTTTTACTTATTCCTGTCCTTATGTATTTTTTAAATAAGCAGCAGGAGCAATCAGGTAACGCTCGCAACACCCTGGTGGTCGAAAAACACCCCTCGGATAAATCACCTGGCAAATTAGGTATATTTTCCATCTTCCACATACCCACAGGTGACAGAGTCACCCCATGTGTCTCCAAAATAACAAGCCCACACCTTGTCATGTCAAATCATATCTCCTCTCACCGCATCCAAGAGAGATTTGAGTCTCTCAAACCCCGCATGCAGTTTTCAGGGTTACCCCAGCAGCCGGCACCTCAGTCCTCAGGGCAGCCTGCCATTTGCAGTGAATGGCCATATAAGAAGAGGAAACGGGCCTGGGAAGGGAGCCAACGGGGAGGGGCACTAGCAGGTGGAGATGAAAGGAGAAACAAAGATCGTCAAGAAACACCCTACGCCCGGCATCACGTGTACAAAGGCCAGTGCAGAATCTAGACTCAGGTAAGGTTTTAAGCGTCCAGATTTTGCTTCATGTCTCAGACCTGGTGTGACCGAACAGCACCCCTTGCAGGCCATCTGTTTACCTCTCCTACATCTCAGATTTCTCTTCCGAAAAAGGAGGCTCGATCAGGTCCCTTTGGTTCTAAAATTCTGAGCTTGTGCTGCCTTTGGAAAGCTCATGCAAAGAATGAACTCAACATTCCTCATTACCCTCCAAACCCGGGGTGACCGACCACCTGTCAGAAAAGCCGTGCTCGGGTCCCCTGCCAGCCCAGCTGCGGGTCGCACATTGGTGCTCTCCATGTCGCATTGCCGAGGCTCGGCCTGCGGGGCTGTCAGTTTTTGCCCTGTTTGTTTAGCTTTCCCATCAGTACAGTTGCTCAAATTGACCCTCACTGACGTCTTTCCTTGTCGCCAGAATCTCATCTGCCTCCCTACTGTCCTCCTCTAATGGATAACTCACACCCTCCCCCCAGATCCTTGGGTTCTGTATCTGCAGGATTNTACACACACTAAGTGCAGTATAGACACACTAAATGCAGTGTACACACACCTGTCTCTTATACACATCTAGATGTGTATAAGAGACAGCTACTGTCCTCCTCTAATGGATAACTCACACCCTCCCCCCAGATCCTTGGGTTCTGTATCTGCAGGATTCAAGCAACCACAGATGGAAAGATATCCAAAACAATTTCCAGACGTTTCCAAAATGCAAAACTTGAATTTACTGCCCAGCAACGGTTTACACTGCATTTACATTATATTAGGTATTGTAAGAATCTGGAGGTCATTTAAGGGGTACAAGAGACTGTCATCTGCAAATATTGGGTTGGCCAAAACATTTGTTTGGGCTCTCTATCCCCTGTCCCCCTCCACAAAACCTGAGTTTCTGAGTCCAAATGCAGGTTATCCTCCTCTCAGACCCTAGGAATGCAGGGGAAAGAGAGATTGAAGGGGTTAAAGTGGAACCTCAGGGTTTATCCATCCCATGAGCAGACAAACAAACCACAGGATGAAACGGATCCTCTGTGGCTCTGACTTGAGGTCCCTCTGGTGTTCAGAACCTCAGCTTTCTCACATTTGTATCGCTCATGTATTTCTTAAGTTTATTTATGCACCTTACTAACCCCTGGCAAGATAAAACAACTATGGAACATCAGAGGACCTGCCCTGGTTGGCCTCCCAGAGAGAAAAGCAGCCTAAACGACTATCTCAGTGTTAGATGGCGAGGACAGCAACACAGATGCTTCTGTAAGTGCGGAAGAGCCAGCTTCTTGTGGACTCTGGGCAGACTGAAGCATGATCCAGAAGAGATGAGAGATTTCAACTGAGGCTTAGCAGAGAGACATGGCAGGTAGGAGTGCAGAAATACGAACGTTTATCGTGTGTTTAGGGGAAGTACTGAGTGATTCACTTCACCATTATGCTACTCCTAAAACATGAAGAAGTTAAATGTTCAACATAATTCCAAGCTAAAAACTGGTTCAAAGTGATTCAGTCCTCCCATATGAAAAAATGAAACAAAGCCTTAACCTGTTTAATATTCTTATTCATTTCTTAATGATCTCCAGCTAAATGTTCTTTAACTTACATTGGCTTCCGTTTTGTGGAACCTGGAGCATATGCAATTAATCAGCCTACGGGGGAGGCAGCAGAGATCAGGGCTTTCTTCATTCTCTCAGTGCGGGTCCTGCCGGGGGCGCCCCAAGTTCTGTGCCCTCTTTCTCAACATTCCCTCAGCTTCTTTTTCATGAGTTTTCTCACCCTGCATCCACAGCTGGCTGCCAACATCATTTCCTCTGGCTTTTGTTTTCTAATGAGGCTGAGGTCTGTCTTTTGAGTTCTCTGCTCCATCTGCCTGGTGTTAACTTGCCGCGGAAGGTATGGTTCTGATTCAGGGCCATTCAGCATTAGGATAAAAGAGTCCCTTCTTATTCTCCCCTATCTTTAACACATGGGCTCCGTCACTTCAGTTGTGTCTGACTCTCTGCGACCCCATGGACTGTAGCCCGCCAGGCTCCTCTGTCCACGGAATTTTCCAAGCAAGAATCCTGGAGGTGGGTTGCCATTTCCTTCTCCAGGGGATCTTCCCGATTCAGGGACTGAACCCACGTCTTCTGCATCAGCAGGGGTATTCTTTACTGCTGAGCCACCCGGGGAAGCCCCCAAATTCAGGTTAAATCCACTTGAAACCCATCTCAAATTCCTAAGTAGCTGTACGTGTGACCTCACTGATATTAGGCGGGACTGGGGAGGTAGAAGAGGAGAGATACTTACAGCTTTAGAAGCCTTCCGACTGCAGCCCTTTGTGGTCTTGGGAAGCGGTCTCTCCTTTTGCGCAGGGTAGGGTTCAATCTGTGTGGACACTGTGAACTGTGCTTTCCCATAAAGATGAGCTGCCATTCGAAAAATCTGTTTCTTTCTCAAGGTCCTGTACTCTGGTGTCTAGTCTTTGCATTATAAACCTGGAATAGAAGTCTGATGTTCTGTATTCTGTAACAATGCTGGTGATTTGCCATGGTATCTAGCAGATTTTACCTGATGGAGATGTTAACGTGCAATAGGTCGAGTGACCAATATTTGAAAGTGTTAGTGCAACAACGAAGCCTAGTTAAATTCAATGAACGCACATAGGTCATCCTCAGATGTCCATCCTCATCTGCAACCGTTTTTTCCCTCCTTCTCTCTTGAACAGAGTTCTGCATCTATCCACATGCTATATCCATCTCGCTTGTGTGGCCTCGCCCCAGAAGGCTTCTAAACTTTCATTGCCTACACAGACTTTCTCATGATACAGATACAGCATCACTTGGTCAGTGATGACTTCCCAAAACTTAGAATGGACTGAGTGCCATTCCATACCACCTGAGTGGGTAGGTAACCAACTGAGAAAAACCCACACAATATTAAAATTATCTGTCTGGGCATCTTCCTTCTCTAGCAGATTATAAGCTCTTTATATTATTTTAGATTTTTGCAATATGTGATTATAATATCTCAAGGGGTGGTCTTTGGGCTACTATATAGAGAATACATTAAAAACCCCAAAGATTGTTACATTTTCTCTTTCACTTCTAAATTTGTGTCCCCAAGCACCTTGCAAAGTTCCAGTGGGAAAATGGGCACTTAACATATATTAGTAGATCTGACTTGAATAATGAGCTATGTTATAATAGGACTGTATTATATCAATAATTAAAGTTTTAGTCAAATCCTGTGATAAAGAACAAGGCTTAATTCACCCTAGAGAGGGCACCAAGCCCTTGAAAATGACAAGATTAAAGGTTTATTAATATTGCAGGAAATGTGCAATCATTAACATTTATCTGTGATGGCTCCTATTTTTAATGCCATGTCACTTTAGGACTCAACATGTCAGCCCTATGAAATTCAATTTTCCAGTTATTTGACGCTTATTCATGGGGTGACCATTGGAGAGAAATAACAGCAAATATGGAGCTTTGGGTAATTATGATAATTCCTTCTCTAAAATAGTGAAATCCTTTAGAGAAAGGACAAGGAATAACTAAAGAGCATCCTTAAATCAAACAAAAGGTATGAAAGGGAAGAAACCAGAGTTAAAGGACGATACTTGAGTACATTTAACAGAAACAGTCAAATGGTCAGGGCAATAATCTCTTAAAAAGAAAAATCTAAAATCATGATAATCACTAGCGAAATGATGAGTGTGACCATAGAAATAACAACTGTTAGAATAGGTCTTGTATACACGGGGAGCCCAGCCTGGTGCTCTGTGCTGACCTAGAGGGGTGGGAGGGGGAGAGAAGATGGAGGCTCAGGAGGGAAGGGACACATATATATCTATATACCTATACACATATATATATAATTATGACTGATTTGCGTTGTTGTATGGCAGAAACCAACACAAAACTGTAAAGCAATTTTCCACCAATTAAAAAATAAATTTAAAAAAGAAATAGTTTTTATATAATGGGAAAGAATCTAAAAAGGAAACATATATATTTTTATATATACTACATGTATGTATATATCATATATATATGAATCATTTTGCTGTACACCTGAAACTAATACAACATTGTAAATCAACTATATTTCAATAAAAAGTGGCTTTTTTTTTTTTTAAAGAAATAGGTTTCAAACAAAGTAACAGAGGTGACAACACACATTATTCCCCTGTCATCTGTTTCCACCCAGCAGGATGCTATCTGCTTTCTTGCAGGGGAGTGGCACGTCGCTTCTAGAACCCAGAATCCCCTTGCAGGGACTCCACTATGGGGACACACTTTTAGCAAGAGCAGGTGGCATCAGATGATTAACTGAGCACAGGACTGCCGTCACCAGCGGGGTCTCTCGTTCGGCAGTTTCTATTCCGTCTGCGCTTCAGGGAGATGTGTTTTCTGGAAGCTGCCAGTCGACAGACCCCACACGCAAATGCAGGCTTTATATTAGGTCTCATATAAGCTTTTCTGCTCAGAGGAAAGGTGTATTGCTGAGCATTTAATTTTAGCAAAATCCCTCATCTGTCTGATATCCCATCTACATAGGTGTTTATTAAACTGCAAGGCCAAAAGTATGTGATGCTGGGGTACGGATTTGTTCAGACTGAGGCATTCAGCGGAATCTTTACATAGTGCAGAACATTCATCAGCAGTAGCCTGTGTTCACTATTCAGTTGGTATTTGTCATTCCTAGCTCAGGAAAGCCAACATTCTCAGCATCTACAGGACTTCATCAAGGTGGGTTCAGCTGTTGGCATCTGCACATATTCCAGCAGGAGAGTTTGAAATAGCACCACAATCAAGAGAAAGGAGAGGTGCCAGCAGGTTGACTGCCAGCTGGGCATTCAGGAAAAGGCTTTATCGTGTGCTCTCAGACTCCTCTCTGTGTGCCTCTGAGCTGCGGGCTCTGAATCTGTCCTCACAGACAAATCCAGCCGTAGCCCACAGACAGGCCCCCACACAGACGAAGAGAGCCAGTATTAAAATAGCCACATTAGCCAGACCACGGTAGAACCCTTGGAGAAGGCCTGAGGAATGGGAATAGATGTGAACAAGCATAAACTAACTGCAACACAAAATATACATCAACAATTCATACCTGTGTAGCCAGCTAAATCGTAAAATTAAAAATAGGGTATGGAGAGTCCTTAAAAAAAACAAACTCAGAATAAAACTACCGTATGACACAACAATCCCACTTCTAGGCATATAACCAAGGAAACCATAATTGAGAAAGTCACCTATCCCCCAGCGTTCACCGCAGCACTATTTACAGTAGCTCGGACATGGACGCAACCTGGATATCCACGGACAGATGAACAGATAAAGGAGTGGTGGTACATACAGGCAGCAGAACGCTACTCAGCTATGAAAAGGAGGGCATCTGCATCCGTTCTGAGGTAGACAAGCCTAGAGCCTTTTCTACAGAGTGAAGTAAGTCAGAAAAACAAACATCATATACTAAAGCATATATATGGAATCTAGAAAGATGGTACTGACGAACCTGCTTGAAGGGCAGGAACGGAGACACAGGCCTAGAGAACAGTGGGGGAAGGAGAGGGACGAACGGGGCTGGTAGCAGGCACACACACTGTATATGCTGTATAGCATAGCACACATACGCACTTAAACGTGTATACACCACCATATGTAAACCAGATAGCCAGTGGGAGCGCGCTGTGTGACGCAGGGAGCTCAACCCCTGTGCTCTGTGACAGCGAGGGGTGCGATAGGGCGGGAGGGGACACGGAGGTTCAAAGAAAGAAGAGACGCATGCATACCTAAGGCTGACTCATGCTGCTATATGGCAGAAGCCAGCATTATAGAGCAATGATTCTCCAGTTAAAGTAAACCTTAAAAAATCAAAGAGTTCGCTTCATAACTTTCCATTTTTAGAATTAACTTTTTTTTTTTAATTTTTATTTTTACTTTATTTTACTTTACAGTACTGTATTGGTTTGGGCATACATTGACATGAATCCGTCACAAAATTTTAAACTATTACTTTTAAGAATATGGGAGTAGCATTTAAACCACCTAAATAGCTTAGATGCGTTCCTGCTAATTTATATCACTCAAACATTTCAATAGAGCAAGTACCCTAAAAATAACTACCCACTCCGGTGTTCTTGCCTGGAGAATCCCAGGGACAGGGGAGCACGGTGGGCTGCTGTCTCTGGGGTCGCACAGAGTCAGACACGACTGAAGTGACTCAGCAGCAGCAGCAGCAGCAGACGCTTTCTTGACCAGTGTTTGTTCACAGGACACGAGTCCATTCTTTTTAGATAGTCTATTATTGAAGTATTATGCTAATTCAAATGGAACTTCCATTGGCTTCCTGGTAATTTATGAGGTTTTAAGCCAGCTTCCCTGGTGGCTCAGATGGTAAAGTATCTGCCTATAATGCGGGAGACCTGGGTTCAATCCCTGGGTCGGGAAGATCGCCTGGAGAAGGAAATGGCAGCCCACTCCAGTATTTTTGCCTGGAAAATCCCATGGATGGAGGAACTTGGTAGGCTGCAGTCCAAGGGGTTGCAAGGAGTCGGACACGACTGAGCGACTTCACTTCACTCACTGTTCAAATAAAATGGTTGCTAAAGAGGGAAGTTACCAAGAGGACGCAGTTTAGAATCAGAGAGCTGGGTGAGGACACCCGCACCCCTGCGTGAGTCCCAGGGTCTGTATCCGCAGAACCGGAGCTCCTCTCTCCTCCTCTGTCACATAGATGCAGCAGTGTGATCCGCGGGGCTGAGGGAAAGATCGGATGAAATTCTACACATAAAACTTCCCAGGACAGCATGACTACTGCTACTGGAGACCGCTTTCAAAATCCAAGTGTAAAAGGTAATTACATTGTTAGTTTTATACCCCGAAGTGGCTCTAAACACTTCTGTCCAATTGTTATGAAAGAAAAGAAGGAAGAGAGAAAAAAAAAAAGAAAGAAAGAAAGAGGAAAGAGAGAGAGGAGGTGAGGACGGAAACAATGATTTCATTGACCATCATCAAACAAAATCATCTCTCTACTCCCACCACAGTGCCCCCTGCTGTTCCGTCCTGGAAAGGCAACTCTGACCGTCTTCCCCATTTGTCCTGCCCAGCTAGGCTGTAGAAGTTTCCCCCTTTCCTGCATCTGTAATGAACTTCCTGACCTTACTGACTTAATACTTTCAGATATGACCCTGAAACAGGAAATAGGAATAAGTAGAGAGAAATAATTAAGAAGAAAGCTTGACAAAAGGGAGAGAGAGAAGTTATAAAACATAACATCACCAAATAAAGGAATCTACAATTGCTTGGTGAACAGAAAATCATTGTAGGTTCTATATATACTGTTAAAGGTGAGAGATGTGAATTCATACCAAATGTACACATACTACCGTATGTATACACAATAGTTTCTGCTGGGTACACGTCTCATTAGAATGAGAAGCATATGAATCTTTTGTATAAGTGAATGACTTATAAATTCCCTTTGACCTCAGGAATTTATCAGTCTTTTTATACATATCAATAGTCACTTATATCAGAGGTTTCAAAGCTTCTTAAAGATGAAGTCAGAAAGAACTAAACAGTATTCAGATTGTCATTCTGACAATTTTTGCAAAGTAGCATCTTTTCACAGAAGGTATTAGGCGTGATCCTGTCTCTTCTTTTAATCATCTGATTCAGGAATTGGGGTCTGGAACTCTCCTGGGCTGTTCTGCTTGTTTTTAGCGAGCTTCGGTCGTCTTTTTTGTTTCTCTTGGCTGTGCTGGGTTCTTGTGGCCTTGTGGGCTCTTCTCTAGTTGCCATCAGCGGGGGCTACTACTCCACTGTTGCAGAGCACGGCTCTAGGGTATGTGGGCTTCAGTAGCTGCGGCTCCAGAGCACAGGCTCAGGGACTGCAGTGCACAGGGCTTGGTTGCTCCACGGTGGCATGCGGGACCCAGGTATCCAACCCATGTCAGATTCTTTACCATGGAGCCACCAGGGAAGCCCCAGGGGCTGGAACTGCTGAGGCCCTTTCGTTGTTCTTATATGAGGTGTGACTGCAGAGGAAAGTGGTGGAGATTGTGTCTCTTACAGGTAAGGCTTCCCTAATGGCTCAGACAATAAAGAATCTACCTGCAATGCAGGAGACCTGGGTTCAATCCCTGGGTTGGGAAGATGCCCTGGAGGAGGGCATGGCAGCCCACTCCAGTATTCTTGCCTGGAGAAGCCCATGGACAGAGGAGCCTGGCGGGCTACAGTCCATAGGGTCACAGAGAGTCAGACACAGCTGAGCAACTAAGCACCATGCTGAGCAAGGCAGAGGAAGAGTCAGGGTGAACTTGGCCCTGGGAATGTTGCTGGAGTCATTACATGAAGCTCCTTTTCTGGGTGCCACATTTTTAGTTGCAAACCCAGTAAATTAACTTTGCTGTTTAAAACATTTTGAGATGGGTTTTCTATAATGTGCAGCGCAAAAAGATGCCCAGTGATGCATATTTAAATAGCTGTTTTCTCAAGACATGTTTGGGGGTTTCAAGGAGAGGCTCTGAGTCATCCACAGAGAGCCTTAACAAATATGAAACACCACAGAGATACAACAGGAAGTAATTTCTCACTTTATAAAACATTCATGATGGGCCTCCGATGAATGTGATCCCTCCTGGTGCACTTAAGGTGGGAGCTGACTTGTAAGCGCTTAATGTTCTTCTCACGCGGAAGTATTAATAGTCTTTGCCTCTTTGGATTTTACAGCTTCTAAAGCTGTTTGAGGTGTATTATCTTATTCAATCTAGGAAACCCAAAGAAGCTCATGTTGGCCAAGATCCCAGGAGTGTAATTTTAGGAAGAGCTGACATCCATCTCAATCCGTCTGACACCGATATTGATCCAGTCTGCAGTCTCCACCGTCATGCGAGTCCAATCCATTCAGAATAACCACACCCCACCACTCCCCGGTCAGTCGTCTCGCACAAAGCAATCCCACAGCGTTTTCTGTTTGATCGTCACTGGTTCAGTAGCCCTGTTGCCACTGGGAAGCTTCTATCCTTATTGGGAGGTAGACTGGGTGTGAAGCTGCCCACAGGTACTAAGGACACCACTTTTGGAAAAGTTACTTAAACACTTCAAGCCTCTGCTTTTTTTTTCATGCAAAGGTGGAAATGATAAGGACCCACATCACAAAGTTTTCAGCTCTAGGATAATTCCTTTTATGTTCTTTTAGCTACCTGTGACTTGTCTTACCCTCTTCAAGTCTTTGTTTTTAAAAATTGGTGTATTTCCCTCCTTTCAAAAATGTTAGTAGTTTGATCATTTTATTCCCAAGCTTAAAGTCTTTAAGTGATTACTTGGACCTAAAGAATGTAGCCCGAACTCCCCATCAGGACTTCGAGGATGACCCCTGAGCTGGCCCTGAACCACCTTTTCACCTGCAGCCCCTCCCTGTCGATGGGCATCAGGTGTGATAATGCCCAGGACGGCCTGAATCCTGAATGCGCCCGTCTGTGTCATCCACCTTCAATCAGGCTTCTTCCTGCTGTAGACCACTGACCTCCCATTTCTTAGAGCATTTACTTTAGAAAACCTCTAAATTCTTTCTCTGAATCTTTACGATGTATGCAAATCTTTTTTAAAATGTTATTTAGTTGCTCACCTGTGTCCAATGCTTTGTGGCCCCATGGAATTCTCCAGGTAAGAACACTGGAGCGGGTTGCCATTTCTTTCTCCAGGGGATCTTCCCGACCCAGGAATCAAATTCGGGTCTCCTGCATTGCAGGCAGATTCTTTACACGGCCAAGCCATCAAGGGGACCCCATAGGTCCCTCCCAATAAAATAAAAATATCTGTTTAATATTTGCATATTTCAATACTTTTCCTAAGTATATTTTAGACATTAAATAAAGCAGCTGCTGAAACAAGATTTGGGATTGTATGTAGTAAGCAAAATCTCACCTAGCCTGGGACACAGATGCTCAATGAGAAGCAAAAGTGCAGTGTACACACACTAAGTGCAGTATAGACACACTAAGCGCAGTATACACACACTAAGTGCAGTATACACACACTAAATGCAGCGTATGCACACTAAGTGCAGTATAGACACACTAAGTGCAGTATACACACACTAAGTGCAGTATACACACACTAAATGCAGCGTATGCACACTAAATGCAGTGTACGCACACTAAGTGCAGTATAGACACACTAAGTGTGGTATATACACACTAAATGCAGCATACGCACACTAAATGCAGTGTACACACAC
>SJYX01017507.1:223379-356245 GCA_006410675.1 Oreotragus oreotragus | reverse complement strand
ATAAAAAAAAAAGAGCACCAGGGGAAAAAAAAATAAGAAAACTTTTTATTGTGTTGTCAACAACAGAAATCCATGATTTCTAACATTTATTAAGCACTCACTATGTGCTCGGCCCTGCTGTTTAAGCCCTTACAGGAATTAATGCATCTAATCTTTCCAACAATGGCATGAACAGGGTACAATTAATATCCTCATTTTAAAAAGAGTGAAATGAAGCACAGAAAATGAATGTAACAGTCTAGGTAGTGGTGGAGTTCATGTTCAGACACAGGGAGTCTGGCTCCAGAGTCCATGTTCCCTTTTATTTTGTAAGCTAAAAATTTTAATACTAAGCTAATGTGTCCTGTAGGCATCCCTCATGATTCCAAATTCTACTTAACATGAATTGACAGGTACACACACACATATTTATGTATAAGCAAGTTCAGCAAACCATTACTTCCAGTAATGGAAGTTGGAAACAAACCAAATGCTGAGCAATTTGGAATGTATTAAGTGCTCAATTGAAAAATGGAAGAAAGAAAGCAAAGCACAAAGAAGAAAATGAAATCCCTCATAATCCCTATGCTCTGAAATAACCAGGAAGAAATCTCTGCATTTCTCTTTTCAGCTTTTTCCTGTATTTTGTTTCTGATACAAAATTGGGATCACACTGGATATATTGCTTTATAATTTGACTTTTCTATGCAGATAGAATTATAAAATCTCTTAAAGCTGTTAGTTATTCTTCTATTACTTATTTTAATGGCTTTATTTGCACATATCATGATTTATTTCCATCTTTTATTGTTGGATCTGTACTCTTTTAACCCTTATTCTATGATGCCTCAATGGATGGTATCTCATTGATCACCAAAAATAGTCCAAGCTCTCTAACTTGGAGTTCAAGTTGCATGATTTGCCCTAACTATTCTAACTTAACCTTCCTGTGTTTCATAATTCACTAACCCAGAATTATAGAATCATCTGTTCTAGAAGTGTAATGGGCATCTCTTTTAGCACTTGAGCAATTTCTCTTATGGCGCGAATGTATTTACCTAATGATCGAGCTATGTTCTATGAGACAGGATTCTTGCTCACAGAATTTCTACCTGAATCTGCTTTTTAATCCCACATGGGAGAATTGTGTCTTACACTTAGTAGATGCTCAGTAAGTGTTTAGGGAATCAATGAAGGTCTTATGTATTTCTTTTCAACAGTGTCAGTTCAGTTCAGTCGCTCAGTCGTGTCCTACTCTTTGCGACCCCATGAATCGCAGCACGCCAGGCCTCCCTGTCCATCACCATCTCCCGGAGTTCACTCAGACGCACGTCCATCGAGTCAGTGATGCCATCCAGCCATCTCATCCTCGGTTGTCCCCTTCTCCTCCTGCCCCCAATCCCTCCCAGCATCAGAGTATTTTCCAATGAGTCAACTCTTCACATGAGGTGGNTTTTTTTTTTTTTCAGTGCAGGCTAGAAACACAGTAGGGGTTCAGAGAAGAGAAAAGTTAGAGAAGGCCGTTGTGAATGAAAAACGTTGCCTGCTATTTGTTGTGCTGCTGGTCTGCTGTCTCTTATACACATCTAGATGTGTATAAGAGACAGCTTTGCAACCCCATGAATCGTGGCACGCCAGGCCTCCCTGTCCAGCACCAGCTCCCGGAGTTCACTCAGACTCAACGTCCATTGAGTCCGTGATGCCATCCAGCCATCTCATCCTCGGTTGTCCCCTTCTCCTCCTGCCCCCAATCCCTCCCAGCATCAGAGTCTTTTCCAATGAGTCAACTCTTCTCACGAGGTGGCCAAAGTACTGGTTTCAGCTTTAGCATCATTCCTTCCAAAGAAATCCCAGGGCTGATCTCCTTCAGAATGGACTGCTTGGATCTCCTTGCAGTCCAAGGGACTCTCAAGAGTCTTCTCCAACACCACAGTTCAAAAGCATCAATTCTTTGGCGCTCTGCCTTCTTCACAGTCCAACCCTCACATCCATACATGACCACAGGAAAAACCATAGCCTTGACTAGACGGACGACTTAGCATGCATTTAATACTCAGGTCTCTTTTCTGAAAACTCATCGTATTTTTCCTAATACTTTGGATTTTCATCAGGGATTACACATCCCACAATTAAACATGATAAAGTGGTTCAAAGACTGGATGTTAGAGCCAGACTGCCTGGTTAAATATCCTACCTCCTTCGTTTAGCAGCTGTGAAAGCTTGGCCCTGCCTCAGTTTCCTGGTCTTTGAAATGGAGACACTAGTAATAACCACAGACAAACTGGTGTGAGTAACAAATAAAAGATGCCTGTTAAGGTCTTAGAACGGTGGGAAGCATAGATTTAGCCCTCAATATATTTTAGCTGGGCTTCCCTGGTCCTCAGCTGGTAAAGAATCCACCTGCAATGCAGGAGAACCTAGTTTGATTCCCGGGTCAGTAAGATCCCCTGGAGAAGGGATAGGCTACCAACTCCAGTATTCTTCGGCTTCCCTGGTGGCTCAGATGGTAGAGAATCTGCCTGCAATGCGGGAAACCTGGGTCCAATCCCAGGGCTGGGAAGATCCCCTGGAGGAGGGCATGGCAACCCACTCCAGTATTCTTGCCTGGAGAATCCCATGAACAGAGGAGCCTGGTGAGTTACAGTCCACAGGGTAGCAAAAAGTCGGACATGTCGGACACGTCTGAAGCAACTCAGCACAGCAGTCACATATTTTAGCTATTTTAATTATGATTATGTTTAGCATGATATGTCATCTCCGTTCTGAAGAGTCATTTTCCTTGTTAGCATGTCCAGGCATGTTCCTTTTGCATTAAAGGGAGGGGGGCGGGCTCAGTCGCGGTAAAATGAGAACCAGCGTGTTGGTGCTTGGATTTTTTTGAAGCTGTTCCGCCCTCTTGCAGTAATCTATGCTGCCACCTGCTGGAACTCTCAGGCACTGTTCCCCTCACCAGAGGAGGTGATGAACCTTGCCATGTCTGAAAAAATTTCACATTTACACGTAATAAAGTGAAACATGTCACTCAAAGCATTCAGTCATCCGGTAGTCACCTGAGCAATTGCTCTCACTGGCTGGCTCTGTGACTAACAATGAGATCTTAAAATGCCCGGAAAGGCCATGTGGTCTGTGGAAAGACCAATGTGACTGTGAGGCTCTTCGTATTTATGGTAATAACTGGAAAGGCTCTCTTAGTTACAAAACCCATGCTTCAGGGGATATTTTAATGAAAAGGAGATAAATGTGACATTTAAAAGATTGCATTTTTAAATTAAGTGAATTTAAACTATTGATATCATAAAACTGTTTTCCTCGTGTTATTTAGAAATACTTGAGTATCAAATGAGAAAATGATTCAACAGATAGGAGACACTGAGATAAAACATCAATAATCTCTATTCAGAATGTTAGGGAAAACATATAAAATACACATTTAAATTTTTCCCATTGTTCCAGGGGTTATCAGATGTCTGCTTCACAGAGTCCAGGGATGTATAATGAGAACCATATTTTTGTTTTCTGCTGTGGCTAAACTATGAGCCAAAGTGAGAGAGAAATTCATTTGGAAGCCTGGAAAATAATATTGGAGAATTTCATAAGTAGCTTAGAAAACATAACTCCTAGTGTTTTAAATTTCAGTTCAGTTTAGTCACTCAGTCGTGTTCCACTCTTTGCGACCCCACGGACTGCAGCACGCCAACTCCCGGAGCTTGCTCAAACTTACGTCCATCGAGTTGGTGATGCCCTCCAACCATCTCAACCTTCATCGTCCCCTTCTCTTTAAATTTAGCTAACCCCAAGCAGAACCTTAGAATGTGTGACATCTCTCATAAGCACTTGAAGGGAATGTAGTACCTGTCCCTTGAAGTTGGAGGGTTGAGACACATTTCAAAGACTTGGTAATATTAGCATATTGGCCTGTATCCCTTAACAATCACTAACTCATTGGCTACTGGACTCTGTCTAGAGGGAGCAGGGTTAGGGCCGAGCGCAGCAGGGGACACACGCTGGCGGCTCCATTCCTAGCTTTCCTGCTGAAGATGTCTGTGCATCTGGGCACACCTCTGCCCCTCCCAGGGCCCAGTGAAAGTTCAGCTTGATTAGAAGGATGGGAATTTATGTAAATAAATGTGAGAGGAATAATGAACCTGCTTCTGGCTTTCCAGGTGGCGCTAGTAGTAAAGAATCCGCCTGCCAGTGCAGGACATGCAAGAGATGTGGGTTCGATCCCTGGATGGAGAAGATCCCCTGGAGGAGGAAATGGCATCTCACTCCAGGATTCTTGCCTGGAGAATCTCATGGACGGAGGAGCCTGGTGGGCTACAGTTCGTGGGGTGGCAAAGAGTCAGACATTGAGCAGGCATGCGAAAACACTATTCCCACTCTCACTCCTTGTCAGTGTGTCCTCCATGGTGGAGCCAGAAAGAAATTTTCTAGCAAGCCAGGCTGACCATCACTTCCCTTTTAAAATCTCTTTCTGACTTGCCATTGCCCTCAAGAGAAAGTGAAGTCGCTCGGTCCTGTCTGACAGTGACCCTGTGGACTGTAGCCCACCAGGCTCCTCCGTCCATGGGATTCCCCAGGTGAGAATACTGGAGTGGGTTGCCATTTCCTTCTCCAGGGAATCTTCCTGACCCAGGGATTGAACGCGGGTCTCCCGCATTGCAGGCAGACGCTTTAACCTCTGAGCCATCGGGGAAACCGCCATTGCCCTCAGGATAAAAATAAAACCCCCAACAGACTCTGTTGATCCTGTTCTCTTTGCCTGCAACCCTCTGTCTCTGCCCACAAGTCCCACCCCCGTTAATCACTCTTCCCCAGCTTAGACACCACTTCCTCAAGGAAGCCTCTTTCCAACCATTCTGTCCCCCCAATCCAAAAGCTTTCATAATTTATTGAAATTCCTTTGCTCATTTTCCCCTGTTCTCCTCTGAATCTGCCAGAACCATGAAGGCAAGCCGTCTCACGGTCTTGATCACTATTTAATCCTCAGCCGCCACACCACTCCTGGTACACAGCTGGTGCTTAATAAATGCTTGTTAAAGGATATAGATGGCTCATCTTTAATAACTCATGAAGAAAAATCTCTTTTTCAAAAATCTTTCCATGATTTACACTGAAGTTGTAACTTCAGTGTAAGAAACCTCTTCTGTGTGTTTCTACAAACAATAATAGGGCTCAATCAACAGACTTATTCCTCAAATTAAACAATTTAAAAAGCACATAGATTTCCATTATTTTTTCCTCCCTGAGTTTCTTTTCATGCATCACAGGCTTTCTGACACTGGGACCCTGCATTAGAAGCATGTCTTTGTACTTCTTTCTGAAAATTCTTCCCTGACCTGGGAGAGTGGAGATGCCTCTCCCAGGAGCTCCTGTGCCCTCTGGTTTCCAGTCTTTCTGTTGAACGAAACCATGAACTCTTTAAGACAAGCACAAGTGTCTTGTTGTAACACTACTGTTTAGCATAATTTATGTCTGCCCAATTATTTAAAGATAAACATACAAGTAGGTGGCTCAGTGGAAAAGAATCCGCCTGCCAATGCTGGAGACACAGGAAATGCAGGTTTGATCCCTGGGTTGGGAAGATCCCCTGGAGAAGGGAATGGCAACCCACTCCAGTATTCTTGCCTGGAAAATTCCATGGACAGAGGAGCCTGGTGGGCTGCAGTCCATGGGGTCACAAAGAGTTGGACATAACTGAGCATGTATGCAAGTCACATACAAGTCAATGAATATCCAACAGCAAACTCAACAGAAGAAAATTCATTCATAACCAGTAGGTGGCAACAGTGGAAAATGTCAAAAGAATATCCCCTGGGATATGACCAGGAAGCCTTTGGTGTGAGGTGTACAATTGGGCTGTCTTCCCTGGTGGCTCAGACGGTAAAGCATCTGCCTACAGTGCAGGAGGCCCGGGTTTGATTCCTGGGTTGGGAAGATCCCCTGAAGAAGGAAATGACAGCCCACTCCAGTACTCTTGCCTGGAAAATCCCATGGATGGAGGAGCCTGGTGGGCTACAGTCCATCGAGTCACAAAGAGTCAGACACGACTGAGCCACTTCAGGTTCAGTTTCTACAATTGGGCTACCAGTTTTCCCAGAGGAAGTCACCTTATATATTAAATTTATTAATATAAATTTAGCTACTCTTGTCTAGATGCTTTCCAAATTTGCTGCTCCTTTTCCCAGCTCCAGAAACCTGAATTGGTTTAATTATTCCACTTGTAATAATATTTTTGTTGGCTCTGTTTTCCCAGGAGCTTAACTTGTAAAATACTTATTTTCAAAGAACTGATAAAAGCTTTTATATAATTCCTTATCTAATTAAGCTTTAACTTTAATACATATATGATGCATGCCCCAGTTTGAAAGTATACTTTCCTATTTCTGAATATTTGTAGATTTGGAGAAATTCTGCCTTTAACAACAACCCAATATTGGAGGAAAATGAATAAGGAAGCAGAAAATGAAAGTGAACAACTTTCCTTTTAGGTTTAACCAGAGTCCAAACATTCTAGAAGAAAGAGCACTCTGCAATAAAATTAAGAATGTTCCTCTCACATTTATTTATACCAATTCCTGTCTGTCTAATAAAACTGTTTATATTAGTGTTTCTCAATATTTACAGTGCAAACGAACAATTGGAGATCTTGTTAAAATCTTGCAGGGGGTTTGGAACGGAGCCAGAGGTCCTGCATTTCTGACAAGCTCCCATCAAGCTGATGGTCCTGGACTGTGAAGCGCAGTCTCGGCTGCTAGGACATTTTGTTGCTGTTCTTACAGCCGTAAGTCAAGTTGGACTCTTTACGACCTCGTGGGCAGCAGCACACTAGGCTCCCCTGTTCTTCACTGTCTCTTAGAATTTGCTCAAAATCATGCCCATTGATTCAGTGGTGTTATCCGACCATCTCATCCTCTGTCAACCCCTTCTCCTGCCCTCCATCTTTCCCAGCATCAGGGTCTTTTCCAATGAGTCGGTTCTTCGCATCAGGTGGCCAAAGTATTGGAGCTTCAGCTTCAGCATCACTCCTTCCAGTGAATATTCAGGGTTGATTCCTTTAGGATTGACTGGTTTGATCTCCTTGCTGTCCAAGGGACTCTCAAAAGTCTTCTCCAACATCACAGTTTGAAAGCATCACTCCTTTGGCGCTAGAGCACAGTTATTTCCAGCACTTTAAGGACAAGAAACCTGGGCCTGTGCGTCAGGGAAATCTGATGGCCTCTGGATGAATCTTGAGGGTATGAATGTGTCTCTGTTATATTTGACTTATCACAACACCTTAAGTTATTATGTCAATTTATTTTTTTGCAAAAACAGTCATTCCCTGAAATTAATGTTAAACCTCTTCCGAGGTTAGTCCAACCAGAAATAGTCTAGCTATGCATTGCAGCATAGCAAACTTTCCCCAAACTCAGAGGCTTTAAATAACAGTCATTTCATTGTATTTCACAAATCTGAGGGCCAGGAATTCAGGCAGGGCCCTCTCCTACTCCCCAGATTCAGGGTATCTCTAAATGGTACCTTCAGCAGAGCAGCTGGACAACAGACACAAAGGTCCAGGCCTCAGGGTCGATGTGGGAACAGCTAGTTCTCTTAAAAGCAAGTCATGGACCACCAGGGCACCACTGACCCATGCTCTGTCAGCCAAGGCTATCACAGGCCAGCCAAGTTTCCAGAGAAGGAGAAGCAGGCCTTCCTCTGGCCGGGAGAGCTGTCAAGAAACGCGCGCCCATCTGGAATCTCCCACAGCTGCCTGACCTCAGAGAACAGACTGACGTCATGGAACCAAAGCACGTCTGAGTATCTCTGTCCAGCAGGAGGAAGAACTGGAAGGTTCATACCAATTTTTCCTCCTTAAAATTGGTCATGTACTCCAGTTGAATTTTTTTGTATCTCTCTTCATTTCACTTGACTGTTAAAATCGTAAGATGGAACTCATCTGGGTTTGCAGACACATTTGTTAGTGCTGAGATATGTACCTCTCTCTGTCTCAGTTTTCTTCTTATTAAATTGAGTAAGAACTTATGTGATTGCTAAGCCTCCTTAGAACTCCATGATTCCAAGATATTTAATCTATTTTGTCATCTCATGTATAATATACTTGTAGTAGTTTAAAAAATTATTTAATATATTTAATGTCTCAAAAGTATACCAATCCAAATTTTAAAAGTATATACATGTTTGTACATATAATTTTACCTAATATATAACATGTACTAATTATATGTAACATATACCATGTATTAATTATCTATAATATGTATTAATTATATGTAATATATAACATGCATATTTATACCCTAACTCTCTGCCTCAGTTTTATTTCCAGCAAGTTATTCAAGAGCTTCTGCATAATTTAAGTACTGCTTACTTAAAGATTTACCACTTTAATTACAGACATTCTTCCTCTTTGAAAATCCTTTAGATGTTTAGGGAAATCTTACAGCTCACTCAAGCCCATATAATTTATTTATATAACAAAATTTTAAAAGTTAACTGAGACCTTCCTCAGTTTAGATTATGATCGACTGGTTTAAATTTTCCAACTTCTCTCATTTTGTGCAAAACACTCTCTTGCAGCCATAATTTCCAAAAAGTTAAAGTACAAAAAAAAAATTGCACCTATCTACCTCAACCTCTATCTCCCTCTAAAACTGAGTGATAGTGAATCTTTGGATTGACACTCAAATCTTAAAAAGGGGAAGAAAAAAGAAGGTTACATTATAACAAAAATGTCGTGGAATTTTCTAGACATTTCTTTAAAACTACTGGTGTATATTAACTCTTAAAGAGAACAAAAAAACATGTTTGTATAATAATATGTCACAGAAAGAAAAGGTCTCGGATAAGAAGAACCAAACATCTTCAGATGCATAAATTTCAGGCAAGGAATGAGACGCCTGAGGAGAAGAGGATATGAAAGGAAAGAGGGCATGAGAAATCCCGCCCGGGACAAGGTCATGAGGAAGGAAGCCTGGCAAACGCAAGGACGTGATCAGGCTTCAGGAGTTCCCCCTGGAATTTCCTGAGCATGTACCCAAAAAAAAAAACCAAAAAATCTGCCGGCCTTTGCACTCTGCTTTTCCACTCTTCTAATATTCTCTGGAAAAAGTCAAATCAGGGTTTTAGTCTTCTGCATTTAAAAGGGATGTTTCAGTTAAACCCCCTCTGATAGCTCTCTAGCTTGCCTAACAGGTTCCCCAGACTCTTACAGCTAGTGAATTGCTTATAGCCCCCCAACCTCAAGAGGCACAAAGCTTAAAAGCATCTTAAAGATACAGAGGCTTTTCTAATGAGCTAAAGATCATATTGGTGACAGGATTTCACTGTTGACTCAAGGATTGCTGCCAGGCCTCCATATTCTTTATCTTTTAGCCATCTGGAAGGATGTTAATCAATGTAAATGAGATATGGAAAAAGATATATAGTAGTTTTGATGTTAGCAACACTAGACTTTTGAGTTAATTACTTTTCTTTTGTTATAAATCACTGTACTGCTTTTACTTGTTATAACTTGCTATATCTTTGCTATGTAAGAATGTAACTTTATTTAGTGCTTCCTGAGAGTGGCACCAGACTTTGGGAAGATCAACACAAATAAGTCTTCTGGTTGACAAACTCTTATCAGAAAAAGGCTATAAAATGTTAATTGGTGAAGATGATGTAAATCACCTGAGACCTGTGTATACAATTAGGTATGTAGAGAGAAAAACCTGGCTTTGATAAGAGTCTGGGCTGCTAATGCTGCATAATTTTGTATTACCCATTGATCTCTATGTATAATCAAAAGTATATAAGGCCTTCTGAACAGTAGAGGCCGGAGCCAGTCGCTGGACTGGTTTCCCCCGTGTCTTCTCTCTAATTTCAGGCTGAATTCCCATCTGGGGCATAGAGGCTCACCATGTCTACTTACTTGTCCCAGCTTTTAAGATCCACGTGAGGGGGAGTCCAAGGCAGGGCACCCCCCAATATTCAAGAGGACGCCGGTGGCCTAACGTAGATGCAAGCTCCTTGTCTGGAACTTTATTGGCTTTCCACATAAACCAAGTTATTCAGCCCCTTTTCTCCACTTAATTTTCCTACTACACTATTTCTTCCTAATCTAATCTTGTATTAATAAATAAATAAGTCTTTCCTCGCCACCGCCGTCCCCGCTTCGAATTCCCTGGATCCACCTGGGCTGGACCCCGGCAGGAAAGGACGAAGCACAGGGTCTGAGCACTCATCGGGCTGACGCCAGCCAGGCCCTGCAGGCACCTCTCAGGAAACGCTCTGCTCAGGAAGAGCAAGGACTCAGAGCTGATGTGCCCAGAGTATCGTTCATCCCGTCTGAGATGTAAAATGGAAATGTTTTAACGATAGTTCTTAAATATTTGTTGCTGTTCAGTCGCTACGTCACGTCTGATTCTTCATGATCCCGTGGACTGTAGCCCGCCAGGCTCCTCCGTCCATGAGATTTTCCAGGCAAGGGTACTGAGTGGGTACCATTGTCTTCTCCAGGAGATCTTCCCAACCCAGGGATTGAACTCGGGTCTCCTGCACTGTAGGCAGAAGCTTTACCATCTGAGCCACCAGGGAAGTTTGATATCTCTCCCCATTTTCTCAGAGAACACTGCCGACTTTTAAAAATGCACAAAGTGAGGGTTGTGAGTCAAGTTTTATTTGGGGCAAAATGAGTACCATAGCCCGGGAGATGGCACCCCAGACAGCTCTGAGACACTGCTCTGAAGTGGTAGGGGGAAGGTCAGTATATATGTGTTTTTGGTGACTGGGAAATGCACGCAGTAAACACATATTTTTTGCAGAATGTTGCTGCCAGTCACCAGGAGAAGACGTCACCAGGAAGGAATTTACTGCTTTTCTAGACATGAAGAAATGCAAGAACTGCACTCATAAAATCAGCCCCTGAGAATATTTAACTCTCTGAAGACCTGTTCTGCCAGTTTTTCGGGAGCCCGGAGTGCCTCATTTCTGCTCTCCACCCTGAATGCCTTTCAGGGGCAGCTGAAGGTCAGCAGCTGCAGTAGCACACGATTTCATCCTTGTAGAGGTAGATGTGTGCACCCACGGCAAGTGCCAATTTGTCATTGACAACACCCAGCACTTAATACCGTCTTCAAGGGTACAAAAGTCTACTCCTCCAGCAAGTCCTGTGGCCACTTCTATTCAAAGGTCTGAAAAATAATTAGCAAGGAATTTTTTGATCATCCCTTGCTTTCCTCTTATGCTTCTATCTGTTCCACCAGTTGCTCATGAGCAACCTTATGGAATAATATTCAGTTAGCCCCTTTCGGACACCCTCCCAGTTTTCCAGTCTAACACTACTAAGATAAAAATACAAATTTAAGACTGCAATGGTACATAATATTTAATCAATTAATGATAGGAGTTCACTATATAAAGTATAAGTGGAGTGGGAAAAATCCCCCCAAAACAGAGGTAAAAGATTAAACTTCCCCCAAGGACCCATTAAGATTACTATCACTCTAGATAACATAAAGTGCCAAAGTACCAATCCTTTTTTTTTTTTTTTNATTACCCATTGATCTCTATGTATAATCAAAAGTATATAAGGCCTTCTGAACAGTAGAGGCCAGAGCCAGTCGCTGGACTGGTTTCCCCCGTGTCTTCTCTCTAATTTCAGGCTGAATTCCCATCTGGGGCATAGAGGCTCACCATGTCTACTTACTTGTCCCAGCTTTTAAGATCCATGTGAGGGGGAGTCCAAGGCAGGGCACCCCCCAATACTCAAGAGGACGCCGGTGGCCTAACGTAGATGCAAGCTCCTTGTCTGGAACTTTATTGGCTTTCCACATAAACCAAGTTATTCAGCCCCTTTTCTCCACTTAATTTTCCTACTACACTATTTCTTCCTAATCTAATCTTGTATTAATAAATAAATAAGTCTTTCCTCGCCACCGCCGTCCCCGCTTCGAATTCCCTGGATCCACCTGGGCTGGACCCCGGCAGGAAAGGACGAAGCACAGGGTCTGAGCACTCATCGGGCTGACGCCAGCCAGGCCCTGCAGGCACCTCTCAGGAAACGCTCTGCTCAGGAAGAGCAAGGACTCAGAGCTGATGTGCCCAGAGTATCGTTCATCCCGTCTGAGATGTAAAATGGAAATGTTTTAACGATAGTTCTTAAATATTTGTTGCTGTTCAGTCGCTACGTCACGTCTGATTCTTCATGATCCCGTGGACTGTAGCCCGCCAGGCTCCTCCGTCCATGAGATTTTCCAGGCAAGGGTACTGGAGTGGGTGCCATTGTCTTCTCCAGGAGATCTTCCCGACCCAGGGATTGAACTCGGGTCTCCCGCACTGTAGGCAGAAGCTTTACCATCTGAGCCACCAGGGAAGTTCGATATCTCTCCCCATTTTCTCAGAGAACACTGCCGACTTTTAAAAATGCACAAAGTGAGGGTTGTGAGTCAAGTTTTATTTGGGGCAAAATGAGTACCATAGCCCAGGAGATGGCACCCCAGACAGCTCTGAGACACTGCTCTGAAGTGGTAGGGGGAAGGTCAGTATATATGTGTTTTTGGTGACTGGGAAATGCACGCAGTAAACACATATTTTTTGCAGAATGTTGCTGCCAGTCACCAGGAGAAGACGTCACCAGGAAGGAATTTACTGCTTTTCTAGACATGAAGAAATGCAAGAACTGCACTCATAAAATCAGCCCCTGAGAATATTTAACTCTCTGAAGACCTGTTCTGCCAGTTTTTCGGGAGCCCGGAGTGCCTCATTTCTGCTCTCCACCCTGAATGCCTTTCAGGGGCAGCTGAAGGTCAGCAGCTGCAGTAGCACACGATTTCATCCTTGTAGAGGTAGATGTGTGCACCCACGGCAAGTGCCAATTTGTCATTGACAACACCCAGCACTTAATACCGTCTTCAAGGGTACAAAAGTCTACTCCCCCAGCAAGTCCTGTGGCCACTTCTATTCAAAGGTCTGAAAAATAATTAGCAAGGAATTTTTTGATCATCCCTTGCTTTCCTCTTATGCTTCTATCTGTTCCACCAGTTGCTCATGAGCAACCTTATGGAATAATATTCAGTTAGCCCCTTTCGGACACCCTCCCAGTTTTCCAGTCTAACACTACTAAGATAAAAATACAAATTTAAGACTGCAATGGTACATAATATTTAATCAATTAATGATAGGAGTTCACTATATAAAGTATAAGTGGAGTGGGAAAAATCCCCCCAAAACAGAGGTAAAAGATTAAACTTCCCCCAAGGACCCATTAAGATTACTATCACTCTAGATAACATAAAGTGCCAAAGTACCAATCCTTTTTTTTTTTTTTTTTCAGTGCAGGCTAGAAACACAGTAGGGGTTCAGAGAAGAGAAAAGTTAGAGAAGGCCGTTGTGAATGAAAAACGTTGCCTGCTATTTGTTGTGCTGCTGGTCTGTCGCTAAGTAGCGTCCTACCCTTTGCCACCCCATGGACTATAGCCCGCCAGGCTCCTCTGTCCATGGGATTCCCCAGGCAAGAACACTGGAGTGAGTTGCTATGCCCTCTTCCAGGGGACTTTCCTGACCCAGGGATTGAACCCTCATCTCCTGTATTGACAGCCTGGTTTTTTACCACTGAGCCACTGGGGAAAACTTTATTCTGATACGCTGCACTACAAAATCAGGTCGTTGTTTAAAGAACTTAAAAAATGTGTATGCAGGGGTCATTCTCATAATGATAGGAGTTTCTACTCTATTTCTACTCTATGTCACACTCTGGGCCCAGTCACCCTCTCCCATCAGCAGAAAGGCTGGAGGGCAGGTCTACAGGCTCTATTTGCTATCAGCAAGACCACCAATGAATTAGAATCAGATTGTACCCAACAATTTACAATTAGAATGAAACATGTCTCCTTTTTTCTATTAGTAAAAACTTGTGAAACAATGAAGGAATCATTAAAATGGAATCTGAAAAATTAAATCAGCTGAAAGAAAAAAATGGGCATATCTTATGAGTTTCGCCAGGGGAGAAAAATAAGACTTCAGATTTCAGTGTTCAATTTCATTTTTCACTGTCTCATTTTTTTTTTCAAGTTCATATGAATTTAATTTTCCTGGAACTTTTCCCTTGGTACAAAAGTACTAAAAAATCCAGAAAAATACAAAGACAAGAAAGCACTCATAATTCTCTCATTTACAGTGAATTCATATTCAAATTTTGTTATATGATCCACAGGTTATATTTTTTCCATGCAAGTTTTTTTTTTTAAATTGCATACTGTTTATATCCTTTTGCAGGCTTCCCTGGTGGCTCAGCTGGTAAAGAATCCACCTGCAGTGTGGGAGACCTGGGTTTGATCCCTGTGTTGGGAAGATCCCTTGGAGAAGGGAAAGTCTACCTGCTCCAGTATTCTGGCCTAGAGAATTCCATGGACTGTATACTCCATGGGGTCACAAAGAGTCGGACACGAATGAGTGACTCACTTCACTATACCCTTTTGCACACATTGCGTGCTATGAAATCTTCTTCCTCAATAATTTAATAGCTGTATTATGTCATTGTATGAAATTCTTTATTTGACTTAACCATTTAGATTGTTCCCCAATGTTTTCTATTGCAAATAGTATTGTGACAAGCACCCTTGCATATATGTCTCTCCATACACAGAATTTCACTGTAAAGAGTGATGCTAACCATGAGAGCTTCACTGACGGCCCAAACAGTAAAGAATCTGCCTGTAATGCAGGATACTTGGGTTTGATCCCTGGGTCAGGAGGACCCCCTGGAGAAGGGAATGGCTACCTACTCTAGTATTCTTGCTGAGAGGATTCATGAAAAATGTAACCCCCACATTCTTACTATGTTAAAATAAATGAATATGATTAAAATTATGCATATCATCTCCACCTCTCCCATCAGGTAGTTGATGGCAACTGATGATTAGCAACTGCTCCTACAGTGATCTCATTTACACTAATTAACAAAATCAAATAAGGTTGAAATTTATTGTCCTGCTCAGTGAATCATGAGTCTGGCAGCTGCTCCTACCAAGGCTGGCATTGGAGCCTGGTTGTAACAGATTGTCTGGAAAAAAAAGTATTTTCCTGATTATCTTCTAATGAATTTATTCTTAGGAGACAATAGTATGAGAAATACATCAAGAGATTTCTCTACTAAAAAAATTTTAAGCTAATTTTACACGAGGATTTCCTATACAAAAGAGGAAGCTCCTTCAATTAATAAGTTTACACTGATGGAAACCAGGAAGCTCTGGTTTCATTTATCATGAGCTGATGTACCATCATTTATTTAATCAAACTTCTGTCATATTTAATTTATTCTCTCTTCTTCATCATAGTATAATTTTACAGTAACTATGCTATGACGAGGATTTCCTATACAAAAGAGGAAGCTCCTTCAATTAATAAGTTTACACTGATGGAAACCAGGAAGCTCTGGTTTCATTTATCATGAGCTGATGTACCATCATTTATTTAATCAAACTTCTGTCATATTTAATTTATTCTCTCTTCTTCATCATAGTATAATTTTACAGTAACTATGCTATGCTTATAAATATATGTTTTTGTATATGTGTAACAACTTCTGAAAGATAAATCTCTGAAAATTCACTCACTTAAAATACAGACTATAAATACATTTTAAATTGTTAGCTATTTTCATTCAGAATACCAGTATATACATGATATAAATATCTGCATCAAAAAAAGCATGAGAATATTTATTTTCCTCACATTTTTAACAACAAAATACTTTCAAAGTTTTGGTTTGCAAATCAGATGGCAAGAAGAAAAATAATTTAGTTTGTCATTGTTATGGACGAGGAGGATATATTTTTATAAGTTTAAAAACCTTGTCTTTTGTTAGAAGTATATTTTTATGTTTTTGAACAGTTTTTCATATACTTCTATTTGTTATTTTTTATCTAGTTGATAGCCTTTCTTATCAGAGGTCTTTATGTAATAAAGGAAATTCATTTTTCTGGTATTTTGTTACAAATACTTTTCCTGTGTTACCTTCTTTGACTTATGGCATTTACCACAGAGTATTTTTACAAATTATATTCATTAAGTTTAGCAATCTTTTCTTCTCTGGCTTTTATTTTTGTTTTTGTTTTCAGTACTTAAAACACCCTTCTCCTAAATTTGTATTATTTGCACGGCTTCCTTTTACTTTCATCTATCTGTTTAGTTGAGATGTATTTAAACAATGAGAGAGGCTTTGTTTCCTAGATGATTACACAGTTGTCTCCAAGCTACTTATTAAATCATTTGTGGTTTCCCTCATTGACATGAAGCATCACCTTTATAAAACACTGAAGTTCTCATGTGCATCCATCGGAATTCGGCAAAACCAAACAGCTCAGAATTCTTTACCCCAGCAGGTAGCCAAGAAAGACTGTCTCCAGGCTGAGGCTGAGTTAAACAGCACTGTTATCTGAATCTAGAGGTTAGATTCTACTGCCTAACAATAGAAGGGTCACATTAGGTAAAATCGAGAGCTATACTAAAATTTAATGGCATTCATCCCATCAAAGGATTAAATTATATTTATGCGACATGATTTACACTTCATACCTAGAGAAAAAACCCATTGTATTATACTCTTTCTTGGTTTCTTTTAGATTTTGCAAATCATTTTATTTTGTTCATTTTATCAGATCCAGTCCAAATTACACAGTGACTCGTGGGCCAGAGAAAATCAGTTTATAAATACAGACAGTAGAATTTTTCTATAAATTAATTTTGTTTCTTTATAATTATTAAAGTTGTACTGTGGATTCTTGCTAATCCCCTGCCCCCTACACATACAGTGTGGTAAAACTGGAAGAAATGTATTCTGATTTAGCAAACATGCCCCAGAGAAAAACCTATAGTTTTCTTGATCTTAATGAGCCAATTTATATACACTCATATCCCAGCCATCGAAAATTGGCTGAGGTCCTGATTCCTATCTTTTTCATTATAAACGCTCCAACTCATCAAGAAGCATGCAGTGTCTCTCGGGCCTCTGAGGCCTGGCTGGGGTCCTCCAGACAGAGGGTCACGGGACGGTCTTCCAGACTGGTAATTAATAATAAATAGCATTTGCAGAGCACTTCACATCTTCAAAGGACTCTGCAAACAGTAATTAACTCACATTCTAACACTTTTAAAGGAAGAAGCAGGAATTAGCTTTTGGTTTATGAATGAGAAACCGACTTCCAATGAAGCTGTGGTGATGCGTGGTCTTTTGGAGTTACAAGGAATATCAGGGCATCTTTCCTTACATTTCAGGTGAATCAGTCTCAGCCTCACCATTATCGACATTTGGGTCTGGATCATTACCTCGGGAGGGGACCTTTTCTGCTCCTTGTAGGATATTTGACAGCATCCTTGACCTCTGACCCCTTGAGGCCAGTCATACCACCCAAGTCCTGACAAATCAAAAGCTCTCCAAATGTTGACAAACCCCTGGTGGGCAAAAGTCACTCCCAGCTTCTATGATTTGCAATTGCCACTTTGTAGGAGAAAGGGCCAAGACTGGTAATGCCCGTTACAGGGTTTCTGGTACAAACGAAGTTTTTTTCTCCAATTCACATTCTGTTGTTACGTGTATCACAGAACCTCTGCACCTATTGTTTTTCCTCCTCATTTATATACAAAAATATAACTGACGAGATAGAGCCTTCTAAATATAGCTCTAATATGAACTCACACCTGTGTGTGCATACACACACACACACAGTCCTCACAACAACTACATTAACCAGGTACCACCACTGCCCTACTTTACACAAGAGGAATTTTGGACACAGAAAGTTTGGAGAACTTCTCTAAGTCAGTAAAAAGAGTGTTAGTCGCTCAGTCACGTCTGACTCTTTGTGGCCCCATGGACTAGCCAGCCAGGTTCCTCCGTCCACGGAGTTGTCCAGGCAAGATTACTGAGTGAATAGCCATTCCCTTCTCCAGGGGATCTTCCTGACCCAGGGATCAAACCAGGGTGGCCTCCTGAATTGCAGACAGATTCTTCATCTGAGCTACCAGGGATGCCCCTAGGTAGGTAAGCCTAGGTTCAACTCAGGCACTTTTCTTCCAGGGTCTGCGCTGTCAATGACTGAGCTATACCTGGATATATGTTGTATGTGCTTTTTTTTTTTTCCCCCGCAATGAGTTTTGCAGCAGTGGAAACTGTTCAGTAAGTGTCAGCATAAAGTCTCTAAAAAACAACAGTCGTGATATGAATAAGGAAAACAGAAGGTTTCAAGAAAAGCAGTGGGGCAGATGGGCCGGCATATATTTGTAAATAAGTATATGGTGAATCACTCAATAAACACAAGACACACTGAAGCATAAAAGACTCACAAAGCATGATTCATATCCTCAAGGAGCCAATCCAGAATATGATATCAGATAAAAAGATTACAAGGCAGAAAATTATAAGGAATACCTCAAATTCTAAATTTCTGGGTGGTAGGGAGAAGGAGATTTATTATGCCAAAGGCACTTGGGTAGATCATCTGGCAAAAACGTCATGTGAGCTGTGACTTTACAGATGAGTAGGATTTGAAATTTGAGGACTGAGTCCCTCAGAGGACATTTCAGATGGAAGACATGAGATATTCATAAAGTTGAAAGGATGAAGTGTAATAAGTCAGTTTGGTTGGAATTGGCTAAGCAGAGAGAGACGAGATTGAAAAATTAACAGTTTGGTAATAGGTTACTGCAGCCATAAAATTAAAAGATGCTTACTCCTTGGAAGGAAAGTTATGACCAACCTAGATAGCATATTGAAAAGCAGAGACATTACTTTGCCAACAAAGGTCCATCTAGTCAAGGCTACGGTTTTTCCAGTGGTCGTGTATGGATGTGAGAGTTGGACTGTGAAGAAAGCTGAACACCGAAGAATTGAGGCTTTTGAACTGTGGTGTTGGAGAAGACACTTGAGAGTCCCTTGGACTGCAAGGAGATCCAACCAGTCCATTCTAAAGGAGATCGGTCCTGGGTGTTCTTGGAAGGAATGATGCTAAAGCTGAAACTCCAGTACTTTGGCCACCTCATGCGAAGAGTTGACTCATTGGAAAAGACTCTGATGCTGGGAGGAATTTGGGGGGCAGGAGGAAAAGGACGACAGAGGATGAGAGGGCTGGATGGCATCACCGACTCGATGGATGTGAGTTTGAGTGAACTCCGGGAGTTGGTGATGGACAGGGAGGCCTGGCGTGCTGCGATTCATGGGGTCACAGAGAGTCAGACGTGACTGAGCAACTGAACAGAACTGAACTGAACTGAATAGGTAATCACTATTTGGTAATCTGGTAATAGATAATTCAGCTCAATTCAGTTCAGTCGCTCAGTCGTGTCTGACTCTCTGACTCCCATATGCAAAGTAATTTGCACCCTCCCAAGTTGTGCAAGAGTCTCATCCCATTGTAATATCAGCAAAGTACAAAACTCTTGGTCTACATCAGGATCAGGTGAGAATGAGGTCTCCAGTATAAAGCTCTCCATCTATGGATGGGCAAAACAGAAGACACAAAGTATCTGCCTCCAGTACACCCAGCACACCGTGGTGGGAGCGACCAGGAACGAGAGCTGGACGCATTGCCCTTCGGCAGGGAGGAGAAACGCAAGACAGAGAGGAGCCTCTGTCCACAGCAGTTGTGAACTGCAGCCAGGCTTGGAGTTTCTGGATTTGTTTCCAAAGCTTGGGAATGCTTCTCTGGGGCTCTTGGCTCCACTCTCTGGGCTTGTGGTCCTGCCCTCTGACTCATCTTTCCATGAAAGAAGGCATATGTTTGCAGTTGAGTAGTCTTCTGAGACTGCATCCTGCCAGCAGAACTTGGGTGTTTTCCCTCGGTCTCTTTTCATTTTATACTCTCTCGGTCCCTTCCAGGCTAAGCTGGCAGTGTGTCTGCTGAGATAATTTTTTCAGGAACCCTGTGGATCTCCCAAGGGGGAGTTCACAGTGAGGCTCACTCCTCTGGACAAAAGTCACACAACAGGGCAAGACGAGACCTTCTGTCCTCTGGTCTCCTTCTGAGATGGCTCAGAGACAAACACGACACCAAACCTACTCTGGGTCGTGGGTATATTAACAGGATGGTGGAGAGGACCTGAGAGAAGGTCTTCAAAGAACCACTTGGTGCACATCTGATCTTTACATATTTCTGAGCTCTCAGCAAAGTTTCCACAGTCAGACCTTCAGTTTTTACTGTGTGTGATACTTTTGAAGCAATGTCATCATTTCAATAGCTTTGCTATCTAGAGGCTGAGAATTTTCAAAATCATCAAACTACATTTTCTTTCACAGGCAGAAAAAGGTTTNTCTCAGCAAAGTTTCCACAGTCAGACCTTCAGTTTTTACTGTGTGTGATACTTTTGAAGCAATGTCATCATTTCAATAGCTTTGCTATCTAGAGGCTGAGAATTTTCAAAATCATCAAACTACATTTTCTTTCACAGGCAGAAAAAGGTTTTTGTTTGAATCCTTTTGCACTTTCCTATAAGCAGCAAGAAACCAGGGGACACCTTAGGCACTTTGCTTGTGAATCTCCTTTACTATGTAACCACGGTTGTCACCTACACACTTTCCACATAATGTCAGGAGTGAAGGCGAAAGTGTTAGTCACTCAGTTCAGTCGCTCACTTGTGCCTGACTGTTTGCGACCCCATGAACCGCAACACGCCAGGTCTCCCCGTCTATCACCAAACCTGGAGTTCACCCAAACTCATGTCCATTGAGTCGGTGATGCCATCCAACCATCTCATCCTCTGTCATCCCCTTCTCCTCCCGCCTTCAATCTTTCCCAGCATCAGGGTCTTTTCAAACAAGTTAGTTCTTCGAATCAGGTGGCCAAAGTATTGGAGTTTCACCTTCAGGATCAGTCCTTCCAATGAATATTCAGGACTGATCTCCTTTAGGATGGACTGTTTGGATCTCCTTGCAGTCTGAGGGAGTCTCAAGAGTCTTCAACACCACAGTTCAGAAGCCTCAGTTCTTCGGCACTCAGCTTTCTTTATAGTGCAACTCCCACATCTATACATGACCACTGGGAAAACCATAGCCTTGACTAGATGGAGTATATTCAGGACTGATCTCCTTTAGGATGGACTGTTTGGATCTCCTTGCAGTCTGAGGGAGTCTCAAGAGTCTTCAACACCACAGTTCAGAAGCCTCAGTTCTTCGGCACTCAGCTTTCTTTATAGTGCAACTCCCACATCTATACATGACCACTGGGAAAACCATAGCCTTGACTAGATGGAGCTTTGTTGGCAAAGTAATGTCTCTGCTTTTTAATATGCTGCCTAGGTTGGTCATAGCTTTTCTTCCAAGGAGCAAGTGTCTTTTAATTTCATGGCTTCAGGCACCATCTGCAGTGATTTTTGGAGCCCCGAAAAATTAAGTAACACTATTTCCACTGTTTTCCCATCTATTTGCTATGCAGTGATGGGAACGGATACCATGATCTCAGTTTTCTGAATGTTGAGTTTTAAGCCAGCTCTTTCACTCTCCTCTTTCACTTTCATCAAGAGGCTCTTTGGTTCTTCTTTCCTTTCTGCCATAAGAGTGGTATCATCTGCATATCTGACGTTATTGATATTTCTCCCAGCAATCTTGACTCCAGCTTGTGCTTCATCCAACCCAGTGTTTCTCATGATGTACTCTGCATATAAGTTAAATAAGCAGGGTAACAATATACAGCCTTGACGTACTCCTTTCCCTATTTGGAACCAATATGTTGTTCCATGTCCAGTTCTAACTGTCACTTCTTGACCTGCACACAGATTTCTCAGGAGGCAGGTTAAGGTGGTCTGGTATTCCCATCTCTTTCAGAATTTTCCAGTTAGTTGTGATCCACACAGTCAAAGGTTTTAGTATAGTCAATAAAGCAGAAGTAGATGTTTTTCTGGGACTCTCTTGCTTTTTCAATGACCCAACAGATGTTGGCAATTTGATCTCTGGTTCCTCTGCCTNAATTTCATGGCTGCAGTCACCATCTGCAGTGATTTTGGAGCCCCCCAAAATAAAGTCTGACAGTTTCCACTGTTTCCCCATCTATTTCCCATGAAGTGATGGCACCTGATGCCATGATCTTTGTTTTCTGAATGTTGAGCTTTAAGCCAACTTTTTCACTCTCCTCTTTCACTTTCATCAAGAGGCATTTTAGCTCCTCTTCACTTTCTGCCATAAGGGTGGTGTCATCTGCATATCTGAGGTGATTGATATTTCTCCTGGCAATCTTGATTCCAGCTTGTGTTTCTTCCAGTCTAGCGTTTCTCATGATGTACTCTGCATAGAAGTTAAATAAGCAGGGTGACAATATACTTATTCAAATTGGCTTCTTGAACACCTGCTCTGTTTTTAATATTTTTCTGTTGGCCTCCCCTAGGACATTTCTGAGGGCAGGTGTTTTTTACTTACAGTCCACTGCTGCTGCTGCTGCTGCTAAGTCGCTTCAGTCATGTCTGACTCTCTGCGACCCCATAGATGGCAGCCCACCCGGCTCCCCCGTCCCTGGGATTCTCCAGGCAAGAACACTGGAGTGGGTTGCCATTTCCTTCTCCAATGCATGAAAGTGAAAAGTGAAAGTGAAGTCGCTCAGTCGTGTCCGACTCTTAGCGACCCCACAGACTGCAGCCCACCAGGCTCCTCCATCCCTGGGATTTTCCAGGCAAGAGTACTGGGGTGGGGTGCCATCGCCTTCTCCTTACAGCCCACAGGCCTAGTGAATATTAAGTGCCTGTGAGCAAAGCTTTCAAAGTTCTTATTATAGGAAATGGCCACAAGGTGGCAGCGTGTCTCTGTGCCCCTACCCAGGTTGCTGGAGGAACCAGAGCCTTAGGGAAAGTCCTGTTCCTGGATTGTCAGTTAGAGTGGAATGTGCCAGAAGAAACACCCAGGGCTTGCATCCCATTCCTTCTTCCTTCCTTTCCTCTATCCCCTGGACACATCCCAATTCCTGCAACACCACTCTGTGGAGGGTGCTTTCATCATAGGTAGAATGACCCTAAGGAAGGAAGCTGGAGGCGGGAACCCTATCACCTGGAGACATGGAGCCCAGGGGCTTTCCAAAGCTCTTCCATCCCAGAGGCTCCATGTCCTTTGGGTGCAGTAGGTGTAGTTTCACTGCAGGAGGACCCGCCAGGATCTGGAGGTTGTGGGCCTGTGCAGAGGGGAACAGGCTCACCAGGTCCACGGGGCAGGGCTCACTGGCTGGCACGTCCTCCCCAGCTCCCTCAGCCCCAAGACAGTCCATCCAAAGGACCCAAGGCTTGGGGGATGTGGCAGCAGCCCAAGTCACTAAGGCCCGTAGGGAATAGAGTCAGCATTCTCTTTTTATAGTTTGCGTTTTGTATTGGTGCAGAGGTGACTTACAATGTTGCAGGGTGTGTTTGTTTCTGGTGAACAGCAACATGACTCAATTATGCTGAGTTGTGTATGTGTCCTTTTTTGGGTTCTCCTCCCATATAGTTTATTGTGCAGTGTTGAGTAGGGGTCCCTGTCCTACAGTGGGTGCTTGTTGGTTATTTTGCAAAGAGTCTTGTGTGTGCGTTCATCTCCAGCTTTTCATTTCCTTTGCCCGCCACCTTTCACTTTTGGTAACCAGAATGTGTTTGCTGTGTTGTAAGACCGTTTCTGTTTGGTCAAGAAGTTCATTTGTATCCCTTTTTAGCATCCACCTCCAAGAGATATCCTATGACACTTGTCTCCCTTTGTCTTGCTTCACTTAGTGTGAGCGTCTCTACTTCCTTCCTTGTTGCTGGACATGGAGTGACGTCACCCTCTTTATGGCTGAGCGATGCTGCTCCGTGTGCCTGTACCCCATCCTGTGTGCCGTCCATCTGTCCGTACCCACTTAGGCTTCATCCATGTCTTGGCTGTTGCACATGGTGCTGCCACGAACACTGGCATGCCCCTGCTTTTAAAACTATGGTTTTCTCTGGAGCTGTGCCCAGGAGTGGGGCTGCTGGTCCTATGGCACTCGTCTGCCTAGTTTTTCATGCCCTTCGTCCTGTTCTCCTCCTTCATGGGTTTCCTGACTTTCATTCCCACCAACAGCTAGGAGGGTTCTTTGCCTTCATTCCCTCTCCAGCATTTATTGTAGAGATTTTCTATTCGGACCTTTCTGACATGTGTGAGGTGATGCCACATTATAATTCTGATCCACAGTTCTCTAATATGTACAGATTTGTGGCTTGCTAATACGTACAGATCCGTGGTTCTCTAATACGTATAGTTCTGTAATACTCGTTTAATACTTTGTTATATGAACAAAGCTAGTGGAGGTTATGGGATTCAGGCTGAGCTAGTTCAAATTCTCAAAGATGATGCTGTGAAAGTGCTGCACTCAATATGCCAGGAGATTTGGAAAACTCAGCAGTGGCCACAGGACTAGAAAAGGTCAGTTTTCATTCCAATTGCAAAGAAGGGCAATGCCAAAGAATGCTCAGACTATCACACAATTGCACTCATCTCACATGCTAACAAAGTAAAGCTCAAAATTCTCCAAGCCAGGCTTCAACAGTACAGGAACCTTGAACTTCCAAATGTTCAAGCTGGATTTAGAAAAGGCAGAGGAACCAGAGATGAAATCGCCAACATCCATTGGATCATCAAAAAACCGAGAGTTCCAGAAAAACACCTACTTTTGCTTTATTGACTACGCCAAAGCCTTTGACTGTGTGGATCACAACAAACTGTGGAAAATTCTTAAAGAGACAGAAATGCCAGACCACCTGACCTGCCTCCTGAGAAATCTGCATGCAGGTCAAGAAGCAACAGTTAGAATTGGACATAGAATAACAAACTGGTTCCAAATTGGGAAAGAAGTTATGTCAAGGCTCTATATTGTCACCCTGCTTATTTAACTTATATGCAGAATATATCATGCAAAATGCTGGGCTGGATGAAGCACAAACTGGAATCAAGATTTCCGGGAGAAATATCAATAACCTTAAATATGCAGATGATACCACCCTTATGGCAGAAAGCAAAGAACAACTAAAGAACCTCTTGATGAAGGTGAAAGAGGAGAAAAAAAAAAAGCTGGCTTAAAACTCAGCTTTCAGAAAACTAAGATCATGGCATCTGGTCCCATCACTTCATGTCAAATAGATGGGGAAACAGTGGAAACAGTGAGAGACTATTTTTGGGGGCTCCAAAATCACTGCAGATGGTGACTGCAGCCATGAAATTAAAAGACGCTTGCTACTTGGAAGAAAAGCTAACCTAGACAGCATATTCAAAAGCAGAGACATTACTTTGCCAACAAAGGTCTGTCTAGTCAAGGCTATGGTTTTTCCAGTGGTCATGTATGGATGTGAGAGTTGGACTGTGAAGAAAGCTGAGCACCGAAGAATTGATGCTTTTGAACTGTGGTGTTGGAGAAGACTCTTGAGAGTCCCTTGGACTGCAAAGAGATCCAGGCAATCCATCCTAAAGGAGATCAGTCCTGGGTGTTCATTGGAGGGACTGATGCTGAAGCTGAAGTTCCAATACTTTGGCCACCTGATGCGAAGAATGGACTCATTGGAAAAGACCCTGATGCTGAGAAAGACTGAAGGCAGGAGGAGAAGGGGACAACAGAGGACAAGGTGTTTGGATGGCACCACCGACTCGGTGGACAGGAGACGGTGAAGGACAGGGACACCCGGGGTGCTGGAGTCCGTGGGGTTGCAAGGTTTGGACAGACCGGACGACTGAACAACAGCAACCAGCCCCGTATTATGTGGTTCAGGTCGTTGCAGCTCTGGTCATCGTGAGCTCTTTCCATTGTCTCCTCTGTCCCTTCAACAATCCTACGTTAAGTCAGGGATTATTTTTTTAGGATTCGCCTTCTTCACAGCATGCGGGCTCTTTAGTGGTGGCATGTGGGATGTGGTTCCCTGATCAGGGATTGAACCCACACCCCTGCACTGGGAGTGTGGAGTCTTAGCCCCTGGACCGCCAGGGAAGTCCCTGGACTCAGTATTTTTGATTCATCTAATTGCCACGGTCCTTCCTGTTATGATACACTTTGTCTTGTGCTTGAGCATTTACTATCTGAAATAAATTCACTGTGCTTCTTTTTTTTTTATACACTTTACTGCAACATGGTATCTTAGATTCCATCTGCTTTAGGTCATGGAGATGAGAGCGAGTGATGAAGTGTGTGTGGAGTTAATAGTACCATCAGTCCCGGTTTTCCCAAACTTGTATTTGGAAATGCTCTTCACTCCTCCGTCTCTGAGTCGCTCTGTTCTGTGGGACACACCTGGCACAGCTGATCAAGTAGAGCTTTACTGTTTTCCTTCAATCGATCATCTGAGGCGACAGCAGCAGCAGCAGCAGCAGCAGCAGCAGCAGCAGCAGCGGCTTCCCCGGGGCCTCAGATGGTAAAGAATCCGCCTGCGATGAGGGAGACCTGAGTCTGATCTCTGGGTTGGGAAGATCCCCTAGAGGAGGGCATGGTAACCCACTCCAGTATACTTGCCTGGAGAATCCATGTGGACAGAGGAGCCTAGTGGGATACAGTCCGTGGGGTGGCAAAGAGTCGGACACGACCGAGTGACTAAGCACAGCACAGCACATCATTGTTTATATGCCAATTACAGGCCTTCCCCGGTGGCTCAGAGGTAAAAAAACATACGCCTGCAATGCAGGAGTTACAGGGGATGCAGGTTTGATCTCTGTGTTGGGAAGCTCCCCTGGAGGAGGAAATGGCTACCCACTCGAGAAATCTTGCCTGGAGAATCCCACGGACAGAGGAGCCAGGCGAGCTACTGTCCTCGGGATCACAAAGAGGATGACACAACTAAAGCCTGAACCCACGCCTACGACAATGACACTTCAGTACTTCAGCGGAGCAGTTTCAGTTCAGTTTAGTCGCTCAGTCGTGTCTGCCTCTTTGCGACCCCATGGACTGCAGCACAACAGGCTTCCCTTCACCAACTCGCAGAGCCTGCTCAAACTCATGTCTATCGAGTTGATGATGCCATCCAATCATCTCATCCTCTGTGGTCCCCTTCTCCTCCTGCCTTCAGTCTTTCCCAGCATCAGGATCTTTTCCAAGGAGGCAGTTCTTTGCATCAGGTGGCCAAAGTATTGAAGTTTCAGCTTCAGCATCAGTCCTTCCAATGAATATTCAGGACTGATTTCCTTTAGGATTAACTGGTTGGATCTCCTTGCAGTCCAAGGGACTCTCAAGAGTCTTCTCCAACACCACAGTTCAAAAGCATCAATTCTTCGGCGCTCAGCCTTCCTCACAGTCCAACTCTCACATCCATACATGACTACTGGAAAAACCATAGCTTTGACTAGATGGATTTTTATTGGCAAAGTAATGTCTCTGCTTTTTAATATGCTGTCTAAGCTGATCATAGCTTTTCTTCCAAGTAGGAAGTGTCTTTTAATTTCGTGGCTGCAATCACCATCTACAGTGATTCTGGAACCGCCCAAAATAGTCTCTCACTGTTTCCATTGTTTCCCCATCTATTTGCCATGAAGTGATGGGACCAGATGGCATGTTCTTAGTTTTCTGAATGCTGAGTTTTAATCCAACTCTTTCACTTTCATCAAGAGGCTCTTTAGTTCTTCTTTGTTTTCTGCCATAAGGGTGGTATAATTCACCTATCTGAGGTTATTAATATTTCTCCCAGCAAACTTGATTCCAGTTTGTGCTTCATCCAGCCCAGTGTTTCTCATGATGTACTCTGCATATAAGTTAAATAAGCAGGGTGACAATATAGAGCCTTGACATACTTCTTCCTGATTTGGAACCAGTTTGTTATTCTATGTCCACTTCTAACTGTTGCATCTTAACTTGCATGCAGATTTCTCAGGCAGGTCAGGTGGTCTGGTACTTCTGTCTCTTTAAGAATTTTCCACAGTTTGTTGTGATCCACACAGTCAAAGGCTTTGGCATAGTCAATAAAGTAGAAGTAGATGTTTTCCTGGAACTCTTTTGCTGTTTTGATGATCCAGCGGATGTTGGCAATTTGATCTCTGGTTCCTCTGCCTTTTCTAAATCCATCTTGAACATCTGAAAGTTCATGGTTCACGTACTGCTGAAGCCTGGCTTGGAGAATTGAGCAGTACTTTGCTAGCGTGTGAGATAAATGCAATTGTGTAATAGTTTCAACATTGTTTGGCATTGCCCTTCTTTGCAATTGGAATGAAAACTGACCTTTTCCAGTTCTGTGGCCACTGCTGAGTTTTTCAAATTTCCTGGCATATTGAGTGCAGGACTTTCATAACATTATCTTTTAGGATTTGAAATGGCTCAACTGGAATTCCATCACCTCCACTAGCTTTGCTCATAGTAACGCTTCCTAAGGCTCACTTGACTTTGCATTCCAGGATGTCTGGCTCTAGGTGAGTGATCACACCATCATGGTTATCTGGGACATGAAGATCTTTTTTGTATAGTTCTTCTGTGTATTCTTGCCACCTCTTCTTAATATCTTCTGCTTCTGTTGGGTCCATACCATTTCTGTCCTTTATTGTGCCCATCTTTTCATGAAATGTTCCCTTGGTATCTCTAATTTTCTTGNCTAAGGCCCACTTGACTTCACATTCCAGGATGTCTGGCTCTAGATCACACCATCATGTTTATCTGGGTCGTGAAGATCTTTTCTGTACAGTTCTTCTATGTATTCTTGCCACCTCTTCTTAATATCTTCTGCTTCTGTTAGGTCCATACCATTTCTGTCCTTTATTGAGCCCATCTTTGCATGAAATGTTCCCTTGGTATCTCTAATTTTCTTGAAGAGATCTCTAGTCTTTCCCATTCTGTTGTTTTCCTCTATTTCTTTGCACTGATCGCTGAGGAAGGCTTTCTTATCTCTTCTTGCTATTCTTTGGAACTCTACATTCAGATGCTCATATCTTTCCTTTTCTCCTTTGCTTTTCGCTTCTCTTCTTTTCACAGCTATTTAGATTACATAAAAATTAGGGAATGCAGAGTGTTGGTGGTATTTTTGCTCTTAAGTATTATAATACATTTCATAAGAACTTGAAGGCCTGAATTATCCTCAGAATTCAGTTTCCTTTGATTTCTTGAAAGAGCACATCTCCAAGTCAGCAGTAGATGCCCAATCCCTTAATGAGCAAGTAGAAGCGTCTAAGGAACAATAGTGCCATTCAGTAAGACTACCAGGAACTGTGGCAGTTTTACAGTCTTCATTCGAAACTGATTAACAGGGACCTCCCTGGTGGTCCAGTGGCTAAGACTCTGCACTTCTGCTGCAGGGGGTATGTGTTCGATCCTTTGTTGGGGGATTTGGGGAACCAAGATCCCACAGCTGCACAGCACAACCAAAAATAAGGAAAAGAAAAAGAACAAAAAAAACTGATTACCAAAATTTTAGGTACCAATATTCTCGAGAACTCAGGAGCATCATCAGTTCATCTGTCTTACCCCATAACAGGAAGTACACTAACTCTGATACAAAACACCTGCTATTATTTGAGCAATAAGCCTGTGCCAGACTAATGTTGGTCTTCCCTTGTGGTTCAGCTGGTAAAGAATTCACCTGCAATGTGGGAGACCTGGGTTCGATCCCTGTGTTGGGAAGATCCCCTAGAGAAGGGAAAGGCTACCCACTCCAGTCCTCTGGCCTGGAGAATTCCATGGACTGTCTATAGTCCATGGGGTCGCAGAGTCGGACACGACTGAGTGACTTTCACTTTGAGAGTAACATTAATGCTTTGTGTCTTCAGTCTCAATACTTCTTAGTTGTCCATTTTTGGGTGAGATTAACTTCCCAGAATGTTTGGAAGAACATGTAATCAAGAGTAACTTCTAACTTCACAGAACTCTCACTGCTCTTTTCCACAACAGTGACTTGCTTCCTGAAAATGTTGGCTATTTCATTCCCCACTTTCATTTAGACCTTGAATTTCTTATCTTTATGATCCCTAGCTTGCTTTTTTTTTTTTTTAAACCCAACCCCAGTAGTTCATCTCCAGTCTTGGAAGGATTGACGGTGGGTCAGTCTTGAGCGTTGGTCTAGACTGTGCCTTTGGGTTCAGGTGGGGCTCCTTTTCCTCTCCTGCTACTGTCTTGGACAAAACCCCTCCCAGTTTCAAGGTGTTCCGTCTGGTCCTCTGTGCTTTTCAATAAACATCTGCTGATTATCTGCGTAGTTTCTGGGTTTCTCAGGGCCCTGAGAGGCCTATACAATCCTTTTTCACTGAAATATTAATCCCATGTGAGACTTGTAGTTCACCTGTTTACCCTCACCTCTTGCATATTTAGATTTTTGGGGACACCTCATTACCTGGTCCTGTCATAAATGTTGTCCTTGGGAGTTCTGTTATTATCTAGCTGTTCTGTCTGGTTTTTATGTGATGATTTGTAAGAGATGCAAAAACTATTGTTAGTGCCACCATCATCCCCAAATTTCCAAAGCTACTGGTTTTAAAGCATTCATGTTTAAGAAGTCTGTTTTTACTTATTTTTACTTTATTGATGAAGAATGCAGTCGAATTTCTATACCAACTTTTTATTGCTCTTTAGTCGATTAACAGAGTTACGACCTAACGTTAATTCTGGCTCATCCTCACATTCATGGGCTTCCCTGGTGGCTCAGTTAGTAAAGCCTCCACGTCAACGCAGGAGACCTGGGTTTGATCCCTGGGTTCGGAAGATCCTCTGGAGGAGGGCATAGCAACCCACTCCAGTGTTCTTGCCTGGAGAATTCCCCCCATGGAGGAGGGATTCTCCAGAGAAGCCTGGCAGGCTACAGTCCACCACGGGGCTGGACAGGACTGAGACACTCAGCACAACACAGCACATATTCATGGGAACTGCATACTCCTTAGAAATATTTTACTGCTCTTCTGTTTGCAGTATTTACTTTCCAACAGAAGTGTTATTGAACCATTTTGTCTGTATGTAACTATACAGTCAACTACATTTTTAGCACTTAGTAACTATCTAAATACGATGTACAGAGTAGAATGTATAAAATAAGTTCAGAAGTTTGGCAGATGCGTACGTCCATGTACTGCACCACAATCAAAATATATCATTTTGCCATTACTCTAGAAAGCTCCCTTTGCTCACTTCCAGTCCATCTCCCTACTTGGGAGGGTTCTGTCTGTACAGAGTCAGGGAATGCGGAACCAACAGGCCAACTCAAGTCACTGGACATTATTAGTGATGGCGACTCAGTGGTTTTGACCAGGGAAGTAATATGAAATGACTTGCATGTTTAAAAGTAAAAATTCTGTTTGGGAGAAGAGATTGTAGTGAAGTGTACAAGGAAAAAGGCCAATTAAAAGGTCACTCTTAAGTCCAGTAGGTCAAACAGGGTAGACTGCGGTAATCATTAAGTGGTGAAGAGGCGTAGGCTACGGTTACTGTGAGTAGTCAAGGGGTGAGGTGTGGACTATGGTTACCCTAAGAGGTGAATCTGTTTGGAGGCTGGATCTAACAAGATATGCTACGCACTGAGACTATGAGAGAAGATGAGTCAGGGATGAAGCCGCTTGAGCAGCCTGGAGAGGAGACGTACAGCTTGGTGAAGTGGGGAACTGTGTGCATGAGGTCTAGTTTGCTTATCTAACAAAACAGAATCAGACCCACAGACTTGGAGAATGATTTTTAGATTGCCACAGGGAAGAATTAGGGTGAGGGGCAGACTGGGAGTTTGGGATGTACACACTTGGACACGTACACACTGCTTTACTTGAAATAGATAACCAACAAAGATCTGCTGTATAGCACAGGACATTCTCCCCAATACTTTATAATAACGTTAAATGGGAAGAGAATCTGAAAAAGAACGGATAAACGTACATGTGCAACTGAGTCGCTTTGTTGTACACCCAAAACTGACACAACATTGTTAACCAGCTACGCTTCAATATAAAATTGTTTTTAAAAAGTTTGAGAAATCAAGGTCTACTATGAAATATCATTAGATGAAATTATGTGATCTAAGGTTGCTTCAAAATAATGCAGAGGTCTATAAATATGAAAAAGATTGATAACTGCTAACTGTTGAGAATGGGTGACATGCACATACAGGTTCATTATGTCAGCCTCTTTGTTGCATTTACCATTTTCTTCTATGATTAAAAGAAAAGAACAGTTATGGTTGGACAGGTTGAGAGGGCCACGTGACTTCATGTGATGCTATGTAAATGGTCAGATACGTGCACTCAAGTTAAGTGAAGAAACTGGGACTAAAGAACTGTGGGAGTCACTGGCGCATTTAAAGCCACTGGGCAGGATTCGATCACTTGTGGACTGGAAAGAGGGAGGACAGGGCTACAAACTGAACTCTCCAGCATCTAAAGATGAGGAGACTCTCGAAAGGCATTCTTGCCAGCTTCACAGTGTGTCTCGAATCACTGAAAAACACATAACTTGGAATCAGCAATTCCATTCCTACTAACGTAAACAATTTACTGCAATGCCCGCTAGGAAAGCAGCACAGGGGGCACAGTGAAGCAACCTGGAAACCAGTGAGGGCCAGGCCCAGCACATCACAGGCCAGTCAACAGAACGAGGAGCAGCAAGTGGCACAGCTTAGTGACTGGAAATATTCTCACCATTCATTGAGAAAAGCGGATCATGTAAAGCATGATAGCTTCGTTTACACTTGTTAACACTGAAAAATATGTATTTTGTACTTTCCTTATCATCAATAACCTAAAATAGTAGATGTTATTATCTTTGGTGGTAAAATTGTGTACTTTTCTCTTCACTACACATATTTTGCCATTTTTCTCAATAGACATTGTGCAAAACTATACAAATTTAAAATTTTTAATAAAGCTCATTTAGTAATATGGAACACAAAGATACTTCAACAGGAACTGACTTAAATCAGTCAAAATGACATTGATGCCTTAAGGTCTACTTGACTGAAATAACAATTATGAATTTTTGAAAATAAATATAAGAAATTATTTTAATAGCATATTAAATATTTTATTTAAATTAAGAAATACAAGAAAATAACATACACTTGTTCCTCTGTTTGAATAAAATAACTACTTACAAACAATCTACACACAGTTTTTCAAGTACCAAATTACAAGTATTTTACTGATGTCTTGAAACATATTCTTCAAAATGTATAGGCTGCATTCCAAAATCCGGTATATTTTGGTTTTACATATTTGGTATACAAATCCAGATGTAATATATTTATATTTACACATACTATACACTTTAAATAATCTAAGAAAAAATAAATCATTAAAAAAATCAAAGCAATTTACTTCTCTGTAGAGAAAGTTACAACATATAAACCATTCTGACACCTTTTCAATGGGCCATAGGTAGGAAAACCACTCTTTGCAATATACTATTTATACTGAAGAACAAATTCATATGAAAATATTTTCTTTAAAATATACTCTATNAAATAAATCATTAAAAAAATCAAAGCAATTTACTTCTCTGTAGAGAAAGTTACAACATATAAACCATTCTGACACCTTTTCAATGGGCCATAGGTAGGAAAACCACTCTTTGCAATATACTATTTATACTGAAGTACAAATTCATATGAAAATATTTTCTTTAAAATATACTCTATTTTAGAAAAAAAATTTAAGTGTAGGCCAAGTACGTTTAAAATTGCAAGAGATTTAAAAAATCAAACTGATCTAACTTTAGGTTTTCAGACCACTACTCAATCTCCCGATTTAGCTAATAACATCATTAAAAAGGTGCTTTTAAGGTGGTGCAACGGTAAAGAATCTGCCTGCCAATGCAGGGGATGCAGGAGACATGGGTTCAATCCCTGGGTTGGAAAGACTCCTTGGAGGAAATGGCAACCCACTCCATTCTTGCCTGGAAAATCCCATGGACGGAGAAGCCTGGCAGGCTTCAGTCCATGGGGCTGTTAAGACTAGAACATGACTGAGCACACACACTCACCCTGATCATTAACAAGGCATTTCATTCATGAGCCTGACCTTAACCTTAAAAAATAAATTTGTTCACATTTCACAGTTAAAAGTGGAATTTTAGCCTTCAACTTAAAAAGACATATTTATAAATCCAAATGTGCCAACGAATATTTTTCTGGCAATGCTTTTATTAAACAAAAGCCATTATTAAAAATTTTATTCAACTTCAGAAAATCCTGTTTAGGTCACTACTTTTAATGAGTCTAAAAGCTTCTAAATCTATTTTATTAATATGAATTAAATTTTTATATTTGTATACAGAGATTGTAATGTTAAAACTTTTTATTTCATCTTGGTCACAAAAATAATGAAATACTATACTGCTAAAATTTTTTTTCTTGACATTGGGCTACTGGGTGTCTTTTCACCATTTGTATTTCTTGTTAAACAATCCACTTTTTTAAGTGTTTTCCTTATATACATGAGTACCTTTTTTCTTATTATTAAAAGCTCTATGAAGGAAAAAAATAAAGTTATGANTACTGCTAAAAATTTTTTTCTTGACATTGGGCTACTGGGTGTCTTTTCACCATTTGTATTTCTTGTTAAACAATCCACTTTTTAAAGTGTTTTCCTTATATACATGAGTACCTTTTTTCTTATTATTAAAAGCTCTATGAAGGAAAAAAATAAAGTTATGATGACTGTCTATATCTAGTAATACTTTTTAAGCACAGATTTTTAACAGATGAAAATAAAACATAGTTTAACATTTTATCATGATAATCTGTTGCAATGAGTCAGTCAGATCTGAGGCTTGCCTCACTAGGAAAGCTAGCTTCAAACCAAATATCGATTTTCCTCCTGTAATTCACACTTGTCTATTGAAACAGTGACCCAACGTTCTTCTAAGATTTTAAATTTCCTCTTAAGAGTCCTTCGGATAGCTTTCAAGTTAGCAACCCGACTCTGATCCTCCCCAACAATGACGTGAGACACTCCCTCAGCTAAATAGGAAACTACTTGCGCTCCATGAAATCGAAGCTCCAAGGCTGTGATGGCTAACCTAGCTCCCTTGATTCTGGTACTTAAGTCATTGATGACAGCATACAAGTCCAAATAAACAGTGTAGTGTCTAAACATGCTAAGAGGCACGCTGGCCCAGGAATACCTGTGTTCCAAATCAGCAATCACAGGACTCATCTCCCCAGGAGTCTGCTCACCAGCGTTTTTAATTCCCGAAAACACTTCCTTCAGTTGGTGCAAATCTGTGTCAACAAAGTAACTATCCCCGTATTGGTCGTATTCCTGGGCAAAGTGTTGCTTTGTCGACGGGCACATGTGGATCATGAAGCGGGGTTGCCAGGGCACACAGCTTCTGGTCCTAAAACACTCTAGCAGCCACTCTGGCTTGACAACATCATGTTTATCTGAAGAGATGATATTCTTCACTCGAATGTTGTCAGACCCTGCGATCACACAGTATGTGTCTGGGCCTGGGTTCTGTACTATGTAACCACCCAATTCGGCGATTCTGCTCTCCAAGTCAGGCTTGGGATGGTTGCTGGTACCACTCATGACACAAAACTCCACGTCTTCAAACACAGTAGAAACCCTGTTTACGTTAGAAAGGTTGGGAGCTTTTAGGTGCTCAATAATTCCAATGACTTTCTTCATCTTTGGGGCAGCTTTCCGCTTTTTCTCTTGTGGTTCATCATCACCACTCATGTAAAGGTGTTTGGACACGAGCTTTCCACAGGCCTTCCCTCGAAGTTGCTCTAAGTCCTCCAGGGATGTACATTCGTACCATTCTTTGTCTTCTCTTATCTTCTCAATCCGTGGAAAACGCAACGTGCAGCCAGTTTTATACATGTCACTGGGAACGATCTCTGTGGCCTTAACCTGAACAATGACTGAATTGCAAGGCTCGATGTAGACCTCTGGCTTCTCTGTTCCACATAGAATGTTGCTTGGTGGGGCTTTCCTATGAAAAGGCTTCCAGTGTTTGGCCAACTTCAAACCCAGGTCATACAGTTCTTTCATTGTGTAACCCGAGCCAACGCGACAGAGAGTGTGAAACACTGAGGGTTTTTCACCAGAAGGGGGCTTCTCTGCCACAGCGCACAAAAAATGAGACATCATCCCACCCCGGGCACCCTTCCCCCAGTAGCCCCCAATGATTAGGATGTCCAGCTCATCCATCAGTCCACTGACATACTCTGGTTTAATTTTTAACCATCCTTCACCTCTTTTATCCGGCTTGTAAATGGACAGCGGGTGTTTTACCATGATCCCCTCTTCTCTTTTATCTATCGCTTCATTCAAAGCATCAATTACTTCTTTCTTAGTATGAGCTTGTGTTTTCTGCACTATTTCTATTCTACCTGGTACAGGTGTGAAAACACTATTAAGAATTTCAAACCTCTTTCTCAGGGTCTCATGTCCTAGCTTTTTATCATTAACCATCAATACATCAAAAACACAGTAACAAGTCTGCAGCTCAGAATCTTCCACCATTCTTTTAATATCAAACTTATTCCCCTTTTGCATAAAAGTCTGTGTGTTAGGGTTGTAGGCCATCATCTCACCGTCGAGGATACAGTTCAGCACATCTGTTTTGAATGCATTATGAATGAATGGTGTGAGGGACCCTTCCTGTGGGGAAGCACCAAACTGGTCCTCATAGCTATACCCATTGCGAGAGAAGTACCGGTACACATCCCCATCCTTGTGCATCTGCATCCGCTCGCCGTCCAGCTTGGTTTCAATGTAGAAACTCTGGTGTTTCATGTCCTTCTCAATTCGCTCGATATCTGCTATAGCGGCCAGCATGGGTTTAAAGGCAGAGAATAAGGTGATGGAAATGTCACTGAGTCCCACTGAAGGATCGTGCAGTTGCCTACAGACCTTCTCCAGATCTGTGGTGACATTATGCAACTCGGCAGCATCACTGTGAAAAACAGAAAATATAGTGTGCTGACTAAAGCCAAGCTTCAGGTCCTTAACAATCATCCGTATCAGCCACTTTTGTTCAAGTGCTGAACTCTGAGTTATAAGCTGAAGAACACTTTTCTTCATTAAGTCTTTCCTTTTGGCAGAATTATTGCTGGCAATGGAGTCTAAAATGTCATTTACTTGCTGAATGCTTAGGCTTCCTTTCTGTAGACATCTGGGTTTCAATACAAAGTATGCAATCATTGCAAAGTCTCCAGCATCTCCACGGGTTCCGGTCGGTGTTCTGTAGTTCAAAAGTTTAAGGGCATCTTTTCCATCTCGAGGCAAGTTAAGCAATTCAACATAAAGCTTAGCCAGCATAATTTCTTTGATTCCATAGGCCATTCTCTCCCTTTCCAGCTGAGGAAGAATAAGTCTCATGGCTGGATAAAAAGAATCTGTGACATCTTTTTGGTTCTTATGAAGGGCATCATGAAATTTTCTCCAAGAATCTAAAAACGCTTTGAAGTGCCTGATTTTTTCTGCACGCCCTTTACTTCTCTGTATTCGTTCTAAAGTCGAACATAAATCTGCAAAAGGAACGTGAGATGCAACAGTCTGTGAGGTTTGTGAGGCAGCCACAGAAGCCATGGTGAATCTTCTGGTTTATCTGGTAAAGCAAAAAGAGAGTAACTTTAAAAGATAAAATTCAACTAAATACTTAATGTAATGACCTCACAGAGAGTGTGTGGTTTATAATAAATGTTCAGTAACATTCATTACATGAAAATAGATCAAATAAATGATGTCTCTTTGCAACCTCTACACTGAATGATAATCAACTATTTTGCTTCAATCCCAGTTCATTTCTGGGCTCCTGAGGTCTTTTCTTGTATTTTTCTTCTTTTTCTTTCAGGCCACCATTACACAGNGTGGGAGCCGGCGGGGGCATTTGCCGGCGACGCCGAGCGTGAGCCGGAAGTGGGGGAGCCGAGTGCGGCGCCGCGGGAGCTCGGGGCCGGACCGTGGCGACGGCGGCGGCGGCCCCGCGGCGGGAGGCGGAGGCGGAGGATGAGGAGCGACGGAAGCGGCGCCGGGGGACGCTGCTGCGCGGCGCCGGCTCCCGAGTGCGCGGCCTGCCCGCGGGTCTGAGTGAGTGCGGGGCGGCCGGCGGGGGGCCTCCGGGGAGCTGCTCGCCGCGGGGCCGTGCGGGGGCGCCTCCGCCGGCTGAGGGCGCCGGAGAAGCCGTGGCAGACGCGGCTGTGGGCGCCCGGGGCGCGCCTGTGCTCCGCGGGCCGGGAGGGGGCCCGGGGCGCGTCCGAGAGCCGCTGTCCGCAGGGACGCGCGCGAGCCCCAGCAGCCCCCGGCGCGGCCCTCCACCCTCGGGACGGGTGCGGCCGGAGCCCCGCTCCCGGCGCTCAGGGGGCTGGGGGCGGCCTGGGCCGCTCACGTCAGCGGCAGGCCGTCAGAGCCGCGGCTGTCGGGGCAGGAACTTCGGGGCGCCGACGGAGCCGCCCCGGAGCGCCCCCGCCGAGTTGAAAGTCAGTCTGGCTGCAGACGCCCGTGTCAGCAACGTGTATGGATATTTTTCTGCAAAATGTATCACGAGAGTTTACTGCCCAAGGCGTCACAACCGCCCGCTCCCCCTCCCCCCCAAACAAGTCTTATTATTCAACGGCCCTTTGAGTTACCTTTACCCCGTAGTAGAGACTCAGTGGAAAGACAGAAGGAGGTTCGGGCTCTTAAGTGTCAAGCTCGCTTTTCGTGGCATGTTATTCCTGGTATCATTCGGTGGGGTGGTTAATTCTTCGTGGACAGGCTTAGATTGCTCGCATGTCTTTTTTGCTAAAAGGTTAAGTTTTCTTCTAAGTAAGAAGTAAGAAAGAAGTCACGGTTGACCGTCTAATGTTTTTGTTCTAATAACTGTCCGCTGAAGACCTTGACCGCTCAACCCAGTCATTGTTAATAGAGACTTACTGGGTGCCCAGCTTTACTCAGTCTCCTGAAAATCTTTAGGCGGATTTCCATTAAGACGATGTCACTGTCGTCAAGGAATCCGCAGCCCGCGTAGAGCAGGTGAGTTAGGCTACACTAGTGAGTGCGTTTGTGCAAACTGCAGGATGTGGCGTGGTTGGCAGTAGGGAGCAGAGGTCCAGGGAAGGCTTTCTGAAGGAGCTGCCCCCCGCGCTGAGTTTTGACAGAAACAGAGAAGGCGTCGCCCTCATTACTTCCTGTGCGCGAGGACTCAGGTGTTCTCCAGCGAGTCCTGCCGATGTTTAAAATCCAAGTCGAGCAGACCTGCTCGCTGTGCTTCCACCTGGTCTGCGCTCGTAGGTAAACAGAATGCTTTAAATTCTGTCTCCTACAAGGAGCTGTGTTTCTCAACGCACTGCATTACATTTGCTCTCAGCCGAGCTGAGATTAGGTGTTTGATCTCCTTTTTACCTACGAGGAGACATACATTTAGAGAGGGTAAATGGGTTGGCAAAAGCCACCTAGCTATTAACATGCCGAGCTTGGAAGCAGGCTCCTTCCCCTCGCACAGACACTGCCTGCCATTGATGGTTTCCTTTGGAATGAGGCAATGCGCCGGGTGACCTGTGCTCTAAGCTGAAGAGAAGACAGTGCCCTTTCTAGAAGCACATGGATTACCAAGGAGGGCACCTCAAATCCATCATAATAAAGGATCTGCCTCTTACCAAGAAACAGACTTACTGTGCCCAGAGCTAAGATGCTGTCCTTTCTTTTTGCTTTATATTATTTATCTTTACATACAGTAAAACTCATGTGTGTGTGTGTGTGTGTGTACGTGTGTGTGTGTATGTGACAGAGAGAGTGTGTCTAGCTCTATGCGCTTTTGCTGATGCAGAAGGTTGGGTAACTAACTATGCATTACATTGTTGAGTGATTCAGAACCATTCATCACCCCAAATATTTCCTCACAGTCACCTGGACCCTTTGTGATCACACCCTCCTTGCATCCCTAACCCCCAGCAACCACTGATCCATTCCCAGTCCCCAGAACGTCACGTAAATAGAATCATATGATGCATCCTTTCGAGTCTAGCTTGATTTTCACCAATGCGTTGAAGGTTTATCCACATTGCTGCAAATGTCCATGTTTTGTTCCTTTTTCTTGCGGCACAGCATCCCATGCTGTGGAAGTACCACAGTTTATTCGCCAGTTGAAGGACAGCTGAGTTGTCTTCAGTTTAGGGTGATGAGGAATAAAAATAAGGTAGCTATAAACATTCATGCTCATGTTTTTGTGTGAATATCTGATTTCTCCTGGGAACATAGCTTCCAACTCCTTCTTTAACCCTTGCCTCTAGCCTGTAGAGGTATCATGATCCCATTTTACAGAATGGGGATGTGAGGCTTGGGGAGGTTGAGGCAGTTTCCACACGTCACTGGAGGAGCTGGATCACAGGCTGAGGTGACTTCTATGGTGCTAAGACAGTCAAGAGGGTGCTCTGGGAGCCAAGAGCAGGAGCCCTGGCCAAGCTCCAGGCTAGGGGTGCTCTCAACTGAGTCACAGAGAAGTGAAAGTGAGCCAGGAAGGGGACATTCCAGGCAGAGGAGCCTCAGAGACAAAAGCATGGAGGTATCTAGTAATGGGCTGACTGGGGCCTTCCCTGGGGGTCCAGTGGCTAAGACTTAGAGTGTGTAAAGCATGGAGCCCAAGTTCAATCCCTGGTTAGGGAATTAGATCCCACATGGCAGCAACTAAGACCCAGCACAGTCAAATAAGTACATAGTTTTTAAAATAATAATGCAGTGGCCGAGGATCCATGTTGGGAAATAACGGAAGCATGTCTGGGCGGATAGGGGAGGTACAATAACAAAGGACTGTAATTCCAGGTTAAGGGATTTGGGTGTTACAAAAATATTAGCTGACATTGCTATAGTGCTTACCATTCCAAGGTACTGGGTCTCTCTGGGAATCTTGAAAGTTTGGGAGCTGGAAGGTTTCAGGAACCAAGGATTACTGACAAGTGAGAATGTCTGGTGCCAAACACATTCAGTGTCTGAGGGCATATCCCTCAGAAGTGCTGTTCTCTAGGGTCTGGACCCCAGCTCGCTTCATGGATGAAAAGAGAACTTACTGTATAGTTACTGAAATTGTTTGTGTGTCTGATTCACCCATTGGACCAGAAGTCCCTATAATTTCTGAATCCTTATCACTGACCACAGCTTACAGCGTGTGCTCTATAAATGTTTACTGAACAGACAAAATATTTTTTTCATTAAATATTTCAGGCTAATAGTTAACCACATCCTTAATTCAGAGGATCCATTTCCAAAGAATTAGAGTGTAATAAAACAGACCCTTGTTGCAGATTACTGTTTGACCATATTCACCCCCTCTTCCCCACCTTCCTGGGAGGAGTATGTTTCCCTGACTCTTGATTCAGGGCTCTGTGAAATGACTTGTATTCGTGGTTAGATGTTAGCAGATCTGAAGCAAGCAGGGGCTTGTAAGGTGCTTGCACACCAGGGCTTCTCCTCTCGCTGCTGGAACGTACTCTGGCCAGCCAAATGGTCCAAGGAGGATGCAAGGATTTGGAACATAATGTAGACACTATTTGCTGAGATACCCTGCTGAGCCCAGCTGAGGTTAGTCCACCCAACAGACCTGCATAAGAGTCAGCAAGAAAGACATGATTATTATTGTGTGCCTCAGAGATCTGGGGGATGTTTGTTATGTAGCAAGAGCTGACAGATACAACCCTATAGCAAAAATGTACCAACTATAATTTTATTTAGGAAGGTGAGTCACAGAAATAGTTTCAAACTATTTCTGACCCTGCTTCCTTGTCTGTGAAATCTGTAGAGCTGTTAGGAGGACTGAATGAGATAATTCAAGAAAAACAGTGCAGCCCTGGCATGTGGAAAGTGTCCAGTGTGTGGATTATTAATATTAGTATCATCACTATTATATTAAGGTGTGGGCTTCCCTGGTGGCTCAGCAGTCAAGAAACTGCCTGCTAATGCAGGAGTCGCAGGTTCAATCCCTGGGTCAGGAAGATCCTCTGGAGAAGGAAGTGGTAACCCACTACAGTATTCTTGACTGGGAAATCCCATGAACAGAGGAGCCTGGCAGGCTACAGTCCACGGGGTTGCAAAGAGTCGGACGTGACTTAGTGACTAAATAGCAAACACATATTAAGGTGTTTCTGGACCCTGGGTCCCTGCTTTCAGTAGCATTTCCCATTGGGTGTGAATCTATGCCAGCAGTAGAGAGCTCCAGATAACAGAATGTGAAGTGAACAGAACGTGAACATTTACTGTACATACTGAACATACTGATTATGTATGGGCTTCCCCAGTGGCTCAGTGGTAAAGAATCTGCCTGTAATTCAGGAGCCACAGGAATCTGCCTGTAATTCAGGACCCATCCCTGGGTCACGAAGATCCCCTGGAGGAAGACCTGGCAACCCACTCCAGTATTCTTGCCTGGAGAATCCCACGGACAGAGGCGTCTAGCAGGCTACTGTTCACAGGGTCGCAGAGTCGGACATGACTGGAAGCGACTCTGCACACACATGCACGCACACACGGTGTATGTATAGCCTTCCAAAATGACCTCAACTGAACTTCCCCACCTTCTACCAAACGGCTGAGGCACCCCGCCTGTTTACTACAGCCAATTAATTGGTGACACAGCAGTTCTGGAGGACGTGGACAGCGTCCTCGTCTTGCGCCCCGTGGGTGAGAGGGGCTGAGACGTGGGTGAGAGTTTTAATCGGCTGGAGCTCGGGCTGTGGCCGGCTGCCAGCACAGCACTGAGCCAAGCGCCATCACCCCCTCCTCACATCTGTCTTCCCTCCTAGCAGACTCTTAATGCCGCTGAATGCTAACAGGCAAAATGTATATGCCTGGAGAAGACCCAAAACCCAGGAGCAAGAACAGCAACCCAACAGAATCTGTCTCATGAGATCGCTTCACCTCCACGCTTCATCTCCCCACAAAGCTACCCCAGGCAGTTCCTTTTTGTTCCCCGGGAGAGAGAATGATGAAAACCTCTCCGGGCCTCACCCACATCCACAAAAGGAGAAGGAGAGTGATTTCCAAGCTGTATCTAATTCATGTACTATGATATGGTCATGCGGAGCCACACACAGTCACAGGTTCTGACAGCATCTCAGATTTTTTTTTTTTTTAATTCTCTTTCTTTGATATTTACTCTCGGAACAAGTTGCGATTGGCTTCCACAGTGACCAGAATCTGTCGTTTTTGCTCTCCCGTAGTTGACTCTTATGCGCCAGGTCTCCTGTGTTTCCAGTGAAAGAGAAACCCCAAAATGCTCCTGGGTTGCTGTCTGGTGTAGTGTTCCAGATGTCTGCTCAAGCTGATTGAAATCCCAGTTTGAAATGCTCTCTGAACTCTTCAGTTGCTATCCAGCATATCCATAGGCAGTTATTGTTCATTTGTCCCATAGGACTATTAATACTCGCTTTTTCATTATTGATGACGTGTGGGTAACCATTAGGGAAATAGATAATTCATTCTGCGGTGTCTCCAGCACACTGATAGCAGCTATTTGTGTTTCCATTTCAGCTGTGCAGCTGGCATGGTTTCTTAACTCCCCAGTGCTTAGCAGAAAAGGAGATACACTAAGGCGGGAAGGCTGAATCTGCTTCTCTGGTACTTGAAACGTGACTGGAAGCTGTGAGTTCCCCCCGAGGATACCATTCTCCCCTTGAGATGTAGAGGTCAGGAGTGACACATGAATTTGCTTCCTGCTTTTTAAGTGTTCCCTTGCACCTGTGCATGGTTTTGTCACTTGTTGGTATGGTATTTTTTTAATGTACGAGCAGTTTTTTTTTTTAAACAGGATGTACCTAAAATCATCAGTAGAGATGGATATAAAGGTCGTTAAAATAATAGTACATTTATGACTTTTTAAAATGGTGTTTTAAGATTGTATTTATTATTGATTACTCTTCAATCAGTTTGTTTTTGAGGAATTCCTATTTAATTCATGTATAGGTAAAACATCTTTTAGAGTTTTCAAAGACCTTTTATTTTTGGCAGAATCAGTAAATGAACATATACCGTGCAATTCAGTGTAAACTTGTGCAGTTTAAAAATAAAGGATAATCATGCATTGGAGAAGGGAATGGCAACCCACTCCAGTGTTCTGGCCTGGAGAATCCCAGGGACAGGGGAGCCTGATGGGCTTCCGTCTATGGGGTCACACAGAGTCGGACACGACTGAAGCGACTTAGTAGCAGCAGCAGCATTTACTTTCTTTTTGTGAGTCAGTTCCAACCTTCATTAAGATAAAATTTTATCTGTGATTGAAAGAATAACATATTTGTCCAGTTTACTCTGCTGGGAAAGATTGAAGGCAAAAGGAGAAGAGGGCAGCAGAGAATGAGATGGTTTGATTGCATCACCAGCTCAATGAACATTAATTTGAACAAACTTTAGGAGATGGTGAAGGATAGGGAAGCCTGGCTTGCAGCAGTCCATGGGGTTGCAAAGAGTCAGACACGACTGAGCAAAAACAAATTATTGGGACAATCGTAATTAAATGTATTCATTCCCATAGTTTGAGTTTTAGTTCTTAATGTAAGTTGTTAATCTTTATTTTAAATTTTTAGGTAAAATATTGCAGCATAAAGGATTGATACGAAGAGACTGCCAGCTTCACAGGGAAGGCGGCAGTATTCTTTGGTGAGGAGGAGGTTGAGGGTCGTTGTGACTGTACACTTGGAATTAATCTGCAAGGTGCCGTTTGCATCACTGACATTGCTTCTTATTAGAATAACCTGAGTTCCCTGTGCAAAGCAAAGAAAAAAACCTGTCGAGTTCATGGAAACTCGTGATGGTCTTTGTATACCAGCTTTTCTTCCTCCCCTCCCATTAACTACAAACTCCTAAAACATAACGATGTTGATTATTTTGTGAAGATTGTTTAGCCAAAGTTAGTTTCTACAGCTTTGACTGTGTGTTGTTTAGAAATACTACTTTAATAGTGGTGGTCTGGGAAAGAGACTGAACATGTGTGTTGTTTAGAAATACTACTTTGATAGTGGTGGTCTGGGAAAGAGATTGAACATGTTTGATGAGTTAAATATTTTACAAACCTCAGTTGAAACATAAAATCACCACGTCTCCACACATCTGTGATTTCTGGAGTCCTATATCTCTCAGTAACTTTTCAGGTACTCTTAAAAGTCCCATAACCAGGGCCTCCAAATTTCCACTGTACCAGTTAGTAAAAACAGTATTATTTATAATTCAATATCTACTTTCCAATTCCAGCCTTTAATTTTTCTCTTATCGCCTGTAAAGTAGAATTTGTGAGACCTTAGGTATTATTCAGGTAACTGCTTCCTTTTACAAATGTAGAAACTCAGAAAGTGATGTACAAGGATGCTCATTCAGAGTGGTTCCCCATGTTTAAACGTGGATGTGACTAGTCACCGAGGTGTGCAAAGCAGCAGTGACTGGGTCAAAGCCTCACTCAGGGCAGTAGATGACCCAGGCTAAAAGGTCATCTCCCCTGTTTGTCATCTGTCTTATGGCCATAGTCCTTGGGACCCAAAGAAATTATGTGTCTTTACTGAAGCTATTTCTCTTCCAGGACCTATAAAGCTTTAGAAACCTGTAAATATTATAATGCACAAAATATTTAAATTAATGTAGTACCTCAATCTTAATTTAAAGGTGTTAAGTCTTTGCAGGAAAAAGGCAATAAAATTATGTAGTTAGGCAGTGTAGAACAGTGGTGCTCAAACTTTTTTTGTTTCAGAGCACCTTCACATTTTAAAAAATTATTGAGGTCTCCAAAGAGTTTTCATATATGTAGACTATGTAGAAAGATATTTATTGTTTTAGAAATTAAGAGTGGGAGCTTATAAAATGCATAATTTTATCACTTAAAAAAACAGTAAAAAAAATCCATCGTATTTTAGCATAATAACATTTTTATGCAAAATAGCCATCTTTGCCAAAAAATTAGCAAGGAATATAGCTCTGTTTTACATTTTTGTAAATATCTTTAATGTCTGTTTAATAGAAGACAGGCCTATTATCATGTTTCTGCATTCATTGTCATATGGTAGGTTGTTTTCGGTGAAGTTTATGAAGAAAGTCAGGCTCACACAGATTTATGGTTGTAAAGGGGTTATTTTAATAGTCTCTTCAGATAATTGTGGATATACTCAACAGATGGTAGTTTCTTAAAGATCAGTTACATTGTAGAATCTGAAATCCATATCAAAGAACCTTTTGTCTCCATTATGGTAAAATCCATTGGCTTATCTTTCAGTGAACTTTTTTTTTTAACCCATGCTTGATTTTTGTGACACCAGTCATTGGTCATTGAAAATGTTAGTTTACTGTGCTGGGCAGATTTTTCCAAATAGTCACACATTTAACATGTTGTCAAAAATCACCCTTGTTCGTGTCATTACCATCACGGTGCCATCAGAAAAGTCTGTTAAGTCGAGGAAGCTATTTGCGCCTTCACTCATTTTTCAGAAAAAATGTCTGCCAGACACACAAGTCTAAACAACCACAGTTTATCAGTTGTCTTTTTAGGTAAAAATGGTGTCACTTAAATAAAGCAGCTAGTTCATCCCACACGTCAGATGAGTTTTCAGTTCAGTCCATAGGGTCGCAAAGCTTCGGATGGGACTGAGCGCAGCCACACTCAGCATTAGTGCCTCACGCGCCCCTCCCCCCCGCCCCCCGCCCCNCCTTCACTCATTTTTCAGAAAAAATGTCTGCCAGACACACAAGTCTAAACAACCACAGTTTATCAGTTGTCTTTTTAGGTAAAAATGGTGTCACTTAAATAAAGCAGCTAGTTCATCCCACACGTCAGATGAGTTTTCAGTTCAGTCCATAGGGTCGCAAAGCTTCGGATGGGACTGAGCGCAGCCACACTCAGCATTAGTGCCTCACGCGCCCCCCTCCCCCCGCCCCCCGCCCCTTGTGTGGCCACTCGTCACAAAACGTTGCAAAGTGGACTCACTGAGTGAGATGTGATAGAGTGCAGTGGCGCCTACATTTTGCGGCCCCTGTCTTGAGTCTCGCTAAGGCACCGGCCCTTTGGCCCGTCTTTGGTTTTGTCCCACTAGTGCAAATGTCAGTCTGCTTGCATTGGTTCCTTTGAATGGACCTGGGACCGCCGGAGTCTGCGCCACACTTGGAGCACCACGGGCATAGAAGGGTCTCAGGGCTCAGCGGGACCTTACAGTTCGCCCACTTCAGCTGCTCTAGTCCACACTGCCCTTTCCAGGCGTTTATTTAGATTTTGTTTGAATGCTTCCAGTTCCTGTGAATAACCGTGCTAAATGAATAAAAATAAGAGACATAGACAGCTGCTTGATAGAAAGTAAGAGAAATTCATAACCCTGGAGTTGTGCTTTGTCCTGTTATTTTTAAAAATTGCGTGTTTATAAATTTTGAATCGCCTGTAGTGTCTGTGATTGAGATAGCAGATGGGTGCAGGCGTTGGTGGCATTGCCTTTCATCTTTAAATCAGATGATAGCCTGCATTGGAATCTGACGAGGCTGGGAGAGCAACCGTGCGGCTGTTCTGTGGTCTAGGCTGGGCTTGAGAATGCCCTTGAGAACTCATATAATATCATTGAGGGTGGGCACACACTTGCTATTAATCTCTTTTTTAAGCCTCACTTATAGAACAGTTATCTAAATATTCCCCTTAGGAATGGAACCTGAGTCCATGTGTGAGAGCAGGGGGCAGAGGTCAGGTGAGCAAGGCCGTCATCGCTCCCTCAGTTGACTGGACCCTCAGCTTACCCTGTAGCCAGCATGGTGGTTCTGACAGCTCCAAGCTATCCATTCTTTGTATCTTTAGCCTTAAATTACTTATTGTACTGATACTTAAAGATAGGAAGCATACGGAGCAGTCACGGTGAACCAAACTAGTTAATGTTGACCATAAAATTCTCACAGTGCTCATCAACAGATCCATACGTTTCAGTCCTATGATCCAAGTGCTAGTAGAGTATAAAAAGATACCAGTTGTTTCAAAACTGTCTTTTTAAAAAGAAAACAGTCATGATTAGATTTACATTGACTATGCATAGTAAAAAAATAATCTTTTTGATAGGTTATTTTTTGAGAAGTGTTCACTAATATCTGTGACACTGCTAACCACTTTATCTAAATAAAAAGCACAAAAATTAATTTTCTAAGATTGACATTTTTTACTTAGCTGTAAAACATGCTATAAGGTGCTTATTTTCGATACTGTTACATAGATTTAGTCTGCATGTTATTTTATGTTAAGCCCTAGAATGAGCTGGTTTTCAAAAAAATAACATTCGTTCACATATCATGCTTTTTTGTTCATAATTTACACAAACCATGGAAAACATTAGCTAAGGAGGATTAGCTTAGTTTGGGATAAGTTTGCGTTCCTTATGAAGCATCAGGTGCCCAACAAACAGATAAATTGAGCCTGTGGGTGAAGCAGACTTGAAGAAGTCATAATTCATGACCTGGTGTGATGGAGGCGTGAGAAGGAAAGAGACCCCGAGGGAAGAAGGGCCAGTGTACAGGGCCTTGGAAAACACCTGGGGTCGGGGTGGGTCAGGGGGAGACACACGAGAATTCGATTCTGCCGGAAGCCAAGGAGGCTTCAGGATTTAGTGCCACTTAGCGGCACTGTTGCAGGGTGGACGAGAGAAACCCGTTGGGTTCATTAGCAAGCGGGTTTGCTTTTTATGAGAGATCCTCATGATAACTCAGGCTTTTCAGTGAATTCTCTTAATGGTTAAGCAGGTGTTGGAATGGTTAAAGACACAGATAGATGGACTCGAGAGTCAGTTAATGTGTGATAACTTGGCAGAGGCATGATTGAGAAATGGGAATAAGTTAGATATTTATTTAAGATGTGGGACTTTCCTTGTAGCTCACTCAATAAAGAATCTGCCTGCCATGAGGAGACCCAGGTTTGATCCCTGGGTCGGGAAGATTCCCTGGAGAAGAAAATGGCAACCCACTCCGATATTCTTGCCTGGAAAATCCCTTGGACAGGGGAGCCTGGTGGGCTACAGTCCATGGGGTTGCAAGAGTTGGACACGACTTAGCGACTCAACCACCAGGCATAAGGTTAAAAACATGGTAATGATGTAAAAGAAGCGTGGACGTGAGGGATGCTGGGGACCAAGATTCTGTGCTCATCGGGCCTAACGTCCTTTCCTCTACACAACTTTTCTAATCAGTGTAAACTTTGGTTTCACTTCAGGTATGTTAAACTCACCATTTATCTTGATTGCTTATGGTTCTAAGATGCTATCAGCAAATGCATTGCAGCATGCAAAAGAGCCTGGCAAAAATCCATCTCTTCTGGCAGCACCTTTCATATATGTTTGCCTCCTAAGATGGACTTTCTAAGGGGTGACTAGTTGCCTTGCTTATTCCGCATGACCAGCAGCCGTGGTCTTGGGTGCAGCTGGACGTTCTCAAAAGGCGCAGCAGACCATACCCGACACCAGCCTCCCACTGCCTTGTTGAACGATGCGGGCAGAAGACCTGGCTTGGCAGCGCCGCGTGTGTCATTCCAAGTGGCGGCTCAGGCTGGTGGGAAGAGGACGCAGGGCCGGGGCCAGGCGGCACTCTGACCAAACTGCTGCATGCCCCACGGGAAATGGGGTCTTTTGTTGCGGGACACAGGCACAGTGTCCAGGACTCAGCCGAGAACGCGCCAGGCGCACACCTTATCCCGCTCAGCCCAGACTCAGCTCTGCAGTGGCGTCAGGCCCACTACACAGAGAGTTCCTCAGAAACATTTCTGGTCGCCTACCTGTAGGAGGTTCCCAGGGAAACAGTGCTGAGGGTTAACCAGAGCTCTTTATTTTTCCAGGGAGGAGAAGAGGTTTTGTTAACCCTTTATTCACACTAATTTTTTTGGCAAAACAAATGGGAAACTTACTGCTGCTGTTGCTGTTAAGTCACTTCAGTCGTGTCCGACTCCGTGCGACCCCATAGACGGCAGCCCGCCAGGCTCCCCGTCCCTGGGATTCTCCAGGCAAGAACACTGGAGTGGGTGCCATTTCCTTCCCCAATGCATGAAAGTGAAAAGTGAAAGTGAAGTTGCTCAGTCGTGTCCAACTCTTAGTAACTCCATGGACTGCAGCCCACTAGGCTCCTCCATCCATGGGATTTTCCAGGCAAGAGTACTGGAGTGGGGTGCCGTAGCTCTAGGATCTGTTGACTGTTTTCAAGGAAGTGTTCATTTTTTACTGACCATCATAGCATCTGGGTTTATGAGAAGCTTTTTACACCTCAACAGATGGCTCAAGTTATGGCTTGAATAATTGTACTTCGTTGATAGTTTCATCAAATTTGTTAAATAAGAAGTCCTTCCTGAATTGCTTGCTAGATCCATTTCCTTTAAGAGCATGGAGGTATGGTACAGAATGGGGAATGGAAGTCACTGGCAAATTGGGTTAGGAAACATGAGGCAGTCCGTGAGCAGAGGTCTCTTTCTAAACCACCCGTATGCTGCAGTGTATTAAAGAGAAGACAGACACACTCTCTAGAACATTTTTTATTAACCAATCCTTAAAATTGCTTTCCATTTGCTATTCCTCAGAGTGAACTGACTTTTATTGACTTGCACAGTGTAACAATCCATTGCAAGATTGCATTTGTGTATCACAAAGTCATTTAATCTAGGTGACTTTTCAGGAAAGCTTTGTGGAAAACTGCAAGGTTAATCCTATTATTCCTAAGCAATAATGGACTCAAATATGCCACTTTCCTGATGTCCACTCTTAAATATACATATCCAGTGTTCAGAATGCAGTTACACGAGCATTTTAAAAATTCTCATTCTACCGAAAAGAAAATTCAAACTGAAAATAAGTGATGCATCCAACATTACTTAACAAGTACCTGGTAGAGCAGACTTTAAGGTGATGGAATTTTACTGTAGTTTTTTCCTGATATGTCACAAAACAAACATTTGAGTTACACATCTCTCAGATACTTCTGTCATAAATGATTGGCTTGACTATGAAAAAAAAGTACCTTTTTTCACTAAAGAAATATCTTAAATGATATATTTTTCCCAAATAGTACAGTGCTCTAGTGTATCTGTATGTTATATCCCAGACCTTATTAATCCTAACCATTACACAAACATTGTTTTGTTTTGATGTATCAGGTAAATGCCAGTCTATTTCCAAATTTTCCTATACAACTCCTAGGTGCAAATGAAAGTCATTCTCTTAGACTTAGAGAAAAGGATTAAATTAAGTGTTAGCATCAGATGAAAAGGAAGGTGGTCAGATGTGGCTCTGAGACCCACCCCTACAGTGACAGTTATAGAGCAGCCCCGGGTGCTGTTGGTGGACAGTTGTTCTAGGCCGGGAGCCGCGTCAGTTGGCGACCTGGAGCCTGGGGCTAGAGTTCAGGATTCCGTACCCTCGGCTTGTTCGGCTGCTGGAGTGTAGCCTCTTGCAGCCTGGTTCTACCCAGGTCTGACCCCTCATGCTCAGGTGCTGCTGCCATGTCTTTTAAGCTTGGGTTTTTGTCTTCACCTCCCATACCTGCTTTTCTCCGGCTTATCATCGAGTTTATTGTAATAAAACTTGCCACAACTGGGTGGCAGTATTGATTTCAGAGCAACTTCAGAAAAATGCTAGGCTGTTGGTTTGTATTCAGAGTCATTTGAAAAAAACTCAAATTTGAAAATCCATGTTTAGTGAAATAGTTAGCTATTTTTGGTGAGATAATGATGAAAAATTAAATCTATTAAATCATCTAACTCATCTTTATAGCCAGCATAATTTAACTTGATCTTCAGTGCTTAATTTGATGAACTAAAATGCTACACTTAAAAGTTTATGGCATACAGTAAAATTTTAAAAATAAGTCATTAAGAATTATTCATTAAATTTAAGACTAACTTTATGGATAGTTTTGTTAGTGAGTAAAAGAGAATTTTTTTTTAATGGTAAATACTTAAGTAGATGACTACAAAAAATTGTAGCATCTCACCTCTTTTGCCTTTTTTAAGACAGTATGTGTCAATATTATTTGATTATAAAAGCATTGACTTCTGAAAGCTTTTCTTCTGTATTTTNTTAGTGAGTAAAAGAGAGTTTTTTTTTAATGGTAAATACTTAAGTAGATGACTACAAAAAATTGTAGCATCTCACCTCTTTTGCCTTTTTTAAGACAGTATGTGTCAATATTATTTGATTATAAAAGCATTGACTTCTGAAAGCTTTTCTTCTGTATTTTCTTTACATCAGTTATATTTTTCAGCAAAGTTTTAAAAGATTTTTCTCCAGTGAGTAATTTTCTTCACTTACCTCTGGTTCTCAGATAGAATTCCTGTGCCTTTGTTTCACACCTGTCCTCTCAGCATTTAAAACCTTATCAGTATACCACAGCAGTCTTTGTTGACTCACTGGTATGAAATTGCAGTAAGGGCTATATAAAAGATTGAGCATGTTGCACAATGCTAGCAGTCTAAAGTTTCTTTTAAATCAGTTGTGAAACACAAATTATTAGACTGTTTCTTAAAAATGATACAGAAAGGGCTTCCCAGATGGCACCGGTGGTAAAGAATCTGCCTGCTGATGCAGGAGATGCAAGGGACGAGGGTTCCATCCTTGGGTTGAGAAGGTCCCCTTGAGAAGGAGATGGCAACACATTCCAAGATTCTGCCTGGAGAATTCCACAGAAGAGCCTGGTGGGCCACGGTCCATGGGGCCTCAAGGAGTCAGACACGACTGAGCGACTGAGCACGGTTTTAAATTGGTTTTTAAATTTAGCTATGCGAGAACCTCCAAATTGGGGGAGTGGGGGAGGATAGTTTATTTTTTTATTCTAGTTTAATTATTTTTTTCTATAATGTGGAAAATTGACAATAAAGTATATTGGATTGATCTTGACAGGTTAGACTCTGTTAACTCCCTCTTTAATAAAATTTGCCCTCAAACTAGTTAGCTCAATAAAGGTGTAGGATACAAAATCAATACACAAAAATATGTTGTGTTTCTATATGCTAATAATGACCTATCAGAGAAATTCAGACAATCTCATGTACGTTTTCGTTGAGAAGAATGCAGAACACTCTTTGACATAAATTGCAGCAATGTTTTTTGCATCTGTCTTCTCTAGTCATGGAAACAAAAACAAAAAATAAACAAATGGGACCTAATTAAACTTAAAAGCTTTTGCCCAGCGAAGGAAACCATAGACAAAATGAAAAGACAACCTATGGACTGGGAAACAATATTCGCAAATCATGAGACCGACAAGGGCTCATTTTCCAAAATAGACAAACAGCTTATACAGCTCAATATCAAAAACACAGCAAAACACCACAACCCAATCCAAAAGTGTGCAGACCTAAATAGACATTCCTCCAGAGAAGGCGTGCACGGGGCCAGTGGCACGTGAAGAGGCGCTCAGTGCCAGCAGTTAGAGAAATGCAGGTCAGAGCTGCCGTGAGGTGCCACCGCAGGTGTTCTTGCAAGGAAAGGACATTGCACCTACACCTGCTTATGCTGATGGCCTTTGACTAGACTTAACTGTGGTGATCAGCGTACAACGTGTGCAGTAGACCTGAAGCTGATGGTATGTGTCAGCCTCACCCGCTTAGAAAACTGCCCTCGCCCTCCTCAGCTGACCAGTGGGTGCGCCAGGAGCCTTGGCGACGAGCTTCTTGGCTTCCGGGCTCTTCTGCCTGCAAAGCTGGGATGTGGCCGATCCACTTAGGCTCCTGAGCCTCCGTTCCCTCCTGGAAAAAATGGGGAACATGGCATCAGTTTGTTTTTCTGTTAAATCAAGGAAAATACATGAATAAAAGTATTTTTAATGCTTTTTTTTTTAACCTGCATTTTTTTTCTTTTTAGAAAATGAATATAATCTGATGCATATTTGTCTTTCATCAATACAGCAGTGGAGGATGAAAACAGAGCTTGAGAACTGAAGGGACGAAGAGAATTAGAACAGTTGGTTTTGTGGATGGGCTGATGTAGGTTTCCACGGATTCTCCTAGTGATGGGATTTGTTATATCATGGATCTAACTTTTAAGCTAATAGGTACATGTCGCCTCACTGACTCTCTCTCTCTCTCTCTCTAGGACACTTGCGGAGAGCCACAATGGAAAAGTCCTGGGTGCTGTGGAGCTTTGTTGAAAGATGGCTGGTAGCTTTGGCTTCCTGGTCTTGGGCTCTCTGCCGCATTTCTCTTTTATCTTTAATAGTGACCTTTCATCTGTATGGAGGCATTGTCTTACTTCTGTTAATATTCATATCAATAGCAGGTATTCTGTATAAATTCCAGGATGTATTGCTTTACTTCCCAGAACAGCCGTCTTCTTCACGCCTTTATGTTCCCATGCCCACTGGTATTCCACATGAAAACATTTTCATCAGAACCAAAGATGGAGTGCGTCTGAATCTTATTTTGATAAGATACACTGGAGACAGCTCACCCTATTCCCCGACTATAATTTATTTTCACGGGAATGCAGGCAACATAGGCCACAGGCTGCCAAACGCCTTGCTCATGTTGGTTAACCTCAAAGTTAATCTCCTGCTGGTCGACTACCGAGGCTATGGAAAGAGTGAAGGAGAAGCAAGTGAAGAAGGCCTCTACCTTGACTCTGAGGCTGTGCTGGACTATGTGATGACCAGACCCGACCTTGACAAGACAAAAGTCTTCCTGTTCGGCCGTTCCTTGGGAGGAGCGGTAGCGATTCACTTGGCTTCTGAGAATTCACACAGGATTTCGGCCATTATGGTTGAGAACACATTTTTAAGCATACCGCACATGGCCAGCACTTTGTTCTCCTTCTTCCCAGTGCGCTACCTTCCTATATGGTGCTACAAAAACAAGTTCTTGTCCTACAGAAAAATCTCTCAGTGCAGAATGCCTTCTCTCTTCATCTCCGGACTCTCTGACCAGTTAATCCCACCAGTAATGATGAAGCAGCTCTATGAGCTCTCCCCGTCTCGGACTAAGAGACTAGCCATTTTTCCCGACGGAACTCATAACGATACGTGGCAGTGCCAGGGCTACTTCACGGCCCTCGAACAGTTCATCAAAGAAGTAATAAAGAGTCCGTCTCCGGAAGAGATGGCCAAAGCTTCATCTAACGTAACAATCATATGATGTTTTCCTTTTTCATTAATGCACTGTATTTTAATTTGTGCAGAATGATAAAAAATACTCCTTTCTGGAAGGGTGTTCTGTCTGTACTTGTCTGAAGAGTGACATTAAACTTTGAAAGGACTTTAGTGCTCCTTTAAAATAATCCAAATAGTTTTTTACATTTGAAATACTGTAATTATTGGGATTATTTCATACATTTTCATCAGACTTTTCAGTGTGGTTGCTTATCCATATCTTTAGTTTAATATGCTATTACAGCATATTCAAAAGTTTCTTGTTGCTCAAGATGTACGTGTAATCCGTGTGACACTTAGATTAATGCCTAAGTGTGGAAGGAGACATGTAAACGAGAAGCCTTGGGGTGTTATTCCTTTCATAAATATTGGGACAATCATGGTAAGCAACCTCAGTTCTGTGATTGCATTTTTCACCTTAAAAATGGAAATGAAAAAAAAAAAGGAAACGCATGGTGGTATTTTATTCCTTGACTTAACGCAATGCACTGTTTTTAATGTAAATAGTACTGATCATATACCAGTGTATATGGTAACCTGGGTTATATCTATTTTTATGTAAACTCTATTTTGTTTTTAGCCAGAAATGAAATTGAGACCTGTGTGCAGGTCGCCGTTGACTTTTGCTCTGCTGAATCCTGAGATCCAGCCTTTTCTTCAAAATAAATGGGACCCCCTTTTCCAGTGTAAATGTACCATGTTTTGTTAGGTACAGTCTGGATCATGGCATGTAAAAACAGAAATTGAGACTTTTACTGCAGCTTTGATGTGCATATTTGAACTTTTTAACATTTGTATCAATAATTTTGGTGGCAAAAAGAATTTTAGCTTCTGTCATTTTGTAAGTCTACAGCTGAACCACTAGTAGCAGTCATAATGAAGATCAGAACCTATTTAAGAATCAATTAGGAAGTCTTACTACATTATTGTACATACTATTTTACAAAACTTCCTACATTTGCTTTTTTAAATCCAAATATCTAGGTGGATCTATCCCACTGAAGCCAAGGTGACACTTATTGGACTTTCTGAAAATAGAAGTGGCAAAAACAAAAAGTAAATGAAAATTACATTCTTCAGCTTAATGTTTCAGTTATAAAATAGAGGAGCTGCATCAAAGGCCAGCTTTAGGAAGTCTTTATTCATTTTCTACATGTGAGAATGTGTGAGTGAAAGAACTCTAGAGCTTTTTATCACAGAACCTGTTACCACATTTAACCATTGAATGGCTGTAAGTGAGAAGTAGTATTTAGACATATAGAAGAGTAAGAAAAATCTTACTTAAAAAAAGAGCCCCTTAAACTTATAAGATTTACCTGAAAAAACATAAGCAGTCCTCAAAAATTAGAGGTAATTGAGATGTGTACATTATTACATCAGCTCTAACGTACGCTGTTTTGAATATTTTAGCTGTATTTATTGGCTTTGTGCAAGCAGCTCAGGCAGAGAAAGAATGAGGTCAGTAATCTTGACCCCAGTCAAAAACTCTTTCTGTGAAGACAGGGCTAGAGACACTTTTGCCAAATCATATTCTTGTCTCTCACTTTCTGTCAGTGTTTTAAAAAAAATAAAATACAGCAAGTGTGATTTCTCAAGGACAAATATTTTCTATAAATTGTAAAAACATCATGGATTTTTTTTTAATTGGAAATGCATATCATGGAAGGTGTATTTTGTATGTATAATTCACGACAATTAAAGGCTGCTTTCATCCTGTCAATCATTGCTGTGTAGAATGACTATCCCAGATAGTAATACATTAAAAAGAAGGAAGACCTGAAAAATAGTGTATCTAGACATGAGCTTACCCAGACTTGGGTCACTTTTTAGCATTTACAAAGTACATTATGTTTTCTTGTGATCATTTAGTACACTGTGGAGCAATTTATCAACTTTAGTTATAAACATTATACTGATGAAGCATAGAAAGCCTTTTCTTCATCAGTGTTCTGTTTAATGCTGCTGTTTTTCTTAGTACTTTAGGTTTATTTGTTTGTTTGTTTGTTTTTTAGCAACCTCCCCACCCCCTTTTTTTGCACCAGGACTTCAGAAGTTGTGTGTACCCCATTCCTGCCTTCATTCTTCTCTTGGATTGAGGAGCCTTTCTTTCTGCAGCACAGGGGAGAGGTTGTGTCCAGGGCTGTAGTATTTAAGTCTTTTCTTTCCTAGCGTCTTTCTGTATTTGAGGCTATTTCCTTACATGGGAAAACAGGTAGAAGACAAACTCCTATTATCAGGGGTTCATAAAGCCCATAACATCATTTTTTTAAAAAAACATCTAATTTTGTGGCCAAAGCAACTGATCAAGAAAACATGAATTCGTGAGTCACACCTTCATTTTGGACTCATCTGTTAGTGGGTATAGGCTTGTGTCCATCTTGTTTATTAATTTCTGTCTCATTTATGCAAGAGCAGCTGTAGGTGTTTCTTGAGGTTTTAACTGTAATTTGGAAATCCTAGAGTGATTTTTAAAAATAGAAGAATAAAATTCATTGAGATCAAAATCCATTATTGTAAAAGGGATTATTGGAAGTAAAATGGCAAAGAGTATCCTAAAGAAAGACCCTGCAAAATACAGGAGGAAACTGTTCCTAACAGATAGAAGAATACTAACAAGGTAGAGACAACTGGAAAGGTGGATGAGACGTGGTCCCTGAGGGAGGATCTAGGGTGTAGTTAGCTGCTGAGGTTGGTGGCAAGGAAGCAGAACATGGAGCGCAGAGCGTGGGAGTCAAGGCGACTGGAGTACCTGTTAATTGGATCTACCCTACGTTTTTGCAAATACTTTGACTGTAAAACTGGTAATTTCATTAAAGTGGTATTCTGAATTTTGTTATGGGGCGGCTTAAATTTATTTTTTTCGTGACTGTAGACAGTTGATAATAACCCATGTTCCACCTTTGTGTCACCAGATTAATGATACTGTAATACTTACTGAGGATTCATGCCACCTGAAGCTTTCATACTCATTTCTTATGAGTAGTTTATAACATTTGGTTTGAGATGGGTCTGGGCTTGTTTGGTGGACTTAATGAAGGCCATATTCAATTTTATATAAGCTATCATGCAAGCTCAGCCAAGGTGTAGTTTTTGATTGAGTCCCTTCCTTGAGGTTAGGAGTAAATACGGTAAGTCTTAAAAAGGGATGTCACAGACATCCCTTTTTAAATTAGGTCGTGATTGAGAGATACCGAAAACCTCCACTGACCTTTCCCCTCTCTGTTTTTAATATGTTTGACTGCAGTTACGGAGAAAGAAACGTGAAAAGAGTACTTTTGGATTGTCTGCTTAAATTTACGTATTTTCATATCACTCAGGTAAAGTTGTGAATGACAGAGCACAGACATCTATTTTTTAAATCAGAGTAGAAAATACAAAGTACTTCTGTTAACTTATATTGCCATATATGCACATCATCTTAGCTAATCAGAAATAGTGTGTTCATTTGTGTGGCAAAATAAATGCATTCATTCTAATAGTCAACACATTTTTGCCAGATGGCGCAAATATACCTCCATTTATATTTTGTTTCTCAAAAATGTAGTTTAACAATAGGACTGTGTATAAGAGACACTTTTATGAAAAGTGTCATATATACATATGTAACAGGGATGAGTGTATGTTGAACAATTTCTGTCAGTACACCATATGCTGAAAATTCAAGTTGTTTTCAACCTACTCAGATACATTCGGGATAAAATAAGTCATATTTTGTTATTTGCCATAGTTTATTTGAAGCCGTAATAAAATTTTATAACTCAAATTTGAATGTTATAGTGCATTATGTGGTAATCATGGCAAGCAAACATTTACATTTGTTTTTTTACAATAAATTTCTTTTAAAATATACTTTCTATTTTTCTGTACTGACATATGCAATAAATTGATACATTAAAAGTTTGATTAATGTCTTAAGATAGTTTGTTTTCGGTCTTTTCTATTAACCTAAATTATATGAAAGGAAATTAAAGCTTCCTCAGTGGTCAACTAAACTTGTGAATTTGTACTGAAATTAATGAATTTTTATTGGTGTGAATAAAAAGTAGGAGATCTACTTTCTCTTCCCTCATATTGTTCTCCCACATACATTTCATTTAGGCTAATATTAAATATTTCCTTTATGTGAACTGCTGGTGGATGAGACCCAAAGCATTTGATTAGTCACATTAATCTAGGAATACATTGATTTTAACTGTTCTTAGTTAATGTTGCCTTGAGAGTCCAAAAAGTGCCTTTTTGTGAAATTCTGCTTTTCTTCTCATTAGTTTTGAGTTAATGATTCGGGATTGATTATAAAGATGCCCCAATAGTCACTTGACCTTGAGGGGTCTGTAGCTTGCTTTCCGTAACCAGAAATCTGTTCGCTTAGACAGTGTCAGACCCAGGTAGATGACGGGAAAGTGGCCCCCTGCAAGCAGAGATGACGATGTCGCCTGGAAGAGACCGTTGTTGCATGGGTTGATCCGGGGCAAAGTAGGATCCACGCTGCACTTCCTTGTGGGATCACCAGCGTGGATTCCCGGTGGAACAGTTTCCAGATCTCTAGTTCTTAAACTTTCAAAGGGTAATTTTTTCCACGTTCCTGTTTTCACTCTCCAACTCTTGCTTTACACCCTAAAGATGATGAGTCGTTGAGTCTGGTTGGAGAATGTAACCCCTGTCTTACTTAGGGGAGTGAGGGAGAGTTGCGCAGTCATGCCTGACTCTTTGCAACCCCGTGGATTATGGCCTGCCAGGCTCCTCTGTCCATGGGATTCTCCAGGCAAGAACATTGGAGTGGGTTGCCATGCCCTCCTCCAGGGGATCTCCACGCCCCAGGGATCAAACCCACCTCTCTTACTGTCTCTTGCTTTGGCAGTGGGGTTCTTTTATCACTAGCGCCACCTGGGAAGTCCGTATATATATGTATCTGTGTGTATATATACATACCCACGCTCTAAACATGATGAAGCATGATTCTCTAATTCTTTCCAAAGATGCTTGAAGTTCCCTTGCCTCCCTTCATTAGAATCCTTTTCTGCCTGATTAGCTGGAGATGGTTTATGTTGTTTGCACCTAAGAGACACCTGAGGGGTAGAACATCCAAAAGAAGATGCTGAAAAGGCCTCTTGGTTTGGGGAAGGAGCTCTGGGCTAAAGATGGGTGTCTGAGTCACCACCAGAGGCACTACAAGAACGGCTGGTGGACAGCGGTGTGACTACTCCATGCACCGGCCTGCTTATCCAGAAATGGATAAAATGGTCAGTCTTGGGTTATGTGTATTTGTACACAGTTTTAAAAACAGGGAAGAGTGGATGAGAATGTTTAGGGCAAGAGGCTAAAAGGAGAGGAGAACGTAGGACCTAGCCTGGGGAGCAGGGGGAGAGGAGTTTCAGAGGAGACAGAAGGAGGTGTTTTATTCAGCTCTGGGCCGCTGATGGCCCTGTGTGCGTGCCAAGTCACTTGAGTTGTGTCTGACTGTGACCCTGTGGACTGTGTCCCACCAGGCTGTGAGATTCTCCAGGCGAGAATACTGGAGTGGGTCCGGTTTCCTCCCCCAGGGGATCTTCCTGACTCAGGGATCAGAGCCAAGTCTGCGTTGGCAGGTGGGCCCCTCACCGCTAGCGCCGCCCGGGAGTAGCTTGCACTGTGAGCAAGGTTTGTCGCCTTGTTCAGGGTCTGAATGAACGAGTGAGTTGACTCCTCAACTGGGGCGTTCGGAGCTTGCTGAGTGTTACTCGCAGATGTGATTACACATGGGTGATAAAATTTGGTATAAGGTGTCATGGTGAACAAGATTAGCAAATTGAGGCCATAGCCTAGAAGGGCTCCTTTTATCAAAGAGCAGAGGCCACGGGAATTGGCAAAGGGGAGACAAACCAGTGCCATTGACTGCACGTCATCAGAAGCAAGGTGCTGGCAGGACTGTGAACGGTGACGTTTCAGAGACCAGATCGTATATAACTATTAAACAGTAAGCTTAGTTTTATCACTTTTTAACCCAGTTTTCGCATTGAGAAGTCTGTCCTGAAATAGTTAGATGAGAACCTGTATAGAATTACACTGTACTGTGACTTTTTTTTTTTGTAGTAGCCAAAACAATGAAACAACAGAAGAGCTTGACCCTCCATCAGTGGGAAATAATAAGTTATCAAAGGAATTAAAATTTGTAAGTTTGATCCGGAAAAATACCCATGATATATTTGACTGAAGAAAACCTATTGCAGTGCAATGCAAGCAGTATTAGTCCATTAGAAAGCATATATATAAATAGAATAATATGTAGGTGGGTATATACATGTATATGAATAAAGAGGTGTTGGTATCAAATCTGTTTATGCCATTTGACTATTTATATAATACACACAATATATACATTAACCTGTTGATATTAATTAGAGATCAGGGAAAGACTGCAGTTGGGGAAGAAGGAAGAGATCATTACTAGGTAGAGAACTCAACATTCTTCGATTTTTAATTAACATGCAATGTGTTGACAAAGTATAAGTGAAATAATTCTTAATAAAGAGAAAACTTGGACAAAAATGTGGGTTTTCTTGTACTTAATATTGAAAAGACAATGGAGAATTTTTTGGTGTACGATTGCTTTAATAATTTTCCCCTCCCCTCATTCACAGAAGTAGTCTTATTTAGTGATACGTCTGGTGTTAAAGTCAGAGTACTGTGGGAATTCCCTGGCAGTCCGGTGGTTAAGAGGCTGCAATTTCACTGTTGAAGGTGGGGGTTCAACCCCTGGTCTGGGAACTATTAATAAGATTCCACAAGCCCCAGGGCAGAGCCAAATAATAATTTTTAAAAAAATGACTAGTTTTAAAAGTCAGGGTGTTGTGGATCAGCTTGTAAATTACCTCAAATAAATGTTATTTAAAACATTTCAGTTGTAAATTGACAACAATCATTATATATGCACATATATATTTATGCATAAAATATTCCATGTACCTGCCATCCATCTGTATCAATCTCGACCTATCGATCAATCATCTCAATCTACCCATTTATGTCAACTACTTCTTAGGGATATAGTAGCATTGCTGCTGCTGCTGCTAAGTCACTTCAGTCGTGCCCGACTCTGTGTGACCCCATAGACGGCAGCCTACCAGGCTCCCCCATCCCTGGGATTCTCCAGGCAAGAATACTGGAGTGGGTTGCCATTTCCTTCTCCAATGCATGAAAGAGAAAAGTGAAAGTGAAGTCGCTCAGTCTGTCCGACTGTTAGCGACCCCATGGACTGCAGCGCACCAGGCTCCTCCGTCCATTGAATTTTCCAGGCAAGAGTACTGGGGTGGGGTGCCATTGCCTTCCCTGATAGTAGCATTAGGTACACAATTTTCTCCAGCATACATTTTCCACCTAATATGTTTATAGGTATTTTAAAAACAGAAGTATTTTCATAATGTTGAAATTTGAAGGATCTAAACTTAATTGGAAAATGCAAGAGCGTATAGTGAACTTCAGATTTCAGATTCCCTTTAACAGATGAGGTTTATTTGTTAAATCGTCAGCTATAGCAAATATGCATATACTTGTGAATATCTGGATTCTCTACATGTTAGAGGCAGAAGTCTGTGAGCCCCGCCCCCTCCACCTGGCACCCAGACATGTTACTTGAGAACGAGGAGGAAAAGGAGGAAGGGAGGAGGAACACAGAGACAGCCTGGACTGCAATCAGCGTCGGAAGTGGGGTGGAGGCCGTCTTGTGGGGCTGAGCCCTCAACCTGCGGAATCTGACATAACCCCAGAGAGACGTATCAGAATTGAAGTATGCAGCTGATACCCATTTCAGTATCCAAATTCTGATACCCATTTCAATATCACAATTGAAATGGACAGCCAGCTGGCTTCGCAGAAAGCTACCGATGGGGGAAAATTTCCGGACATCTGTTGTCAGAAGAGTTGAGAGTATGACTGTGGTGTGAGACTAAAAAGATACACAGAAAGATCAAACAAAAAACTAAATGAAAAAAAGATACACAGGAAGAATACTGAGGTTTTCTTTATAAGCCTATTTGAGAAGATTTGCCTATTTGATCAATGAGCAGGAACTCTGCTTCGTTTCACATGGTAAATAAGTTAGTGTTTGTACTGCTTCTTTAAAGTAAATTTTTACAGAGCTTTAAAAAGGAATGATGCTAAAGCTGAAACTCGAGTACTTTGGCCAACTCATGCGAAGAGCTGACTCATTGGAAAAAAACTCTGATGCTGGGAGGGATCGGGGCAGGAGGAGAAGGGGACGACAGAGGATGAGATGGCTGGATGGCATCACCGACTAGACGGATGTGAGTTTGAGTGAACTCCGGGAGTTGGTGATGGACAGGGAGGCCTGGCGTGCTGCAATTCATGGGGTCGCAGAGAGCTGGACGCGACTGAACTGAACTGAAAAAATGTCCATTGTTCATCACTAATCAGGGAAATTAAAGCCACAGTGACGTATCACTTCACTTCTGTTGGATGGCTGCTGTCAAAAACCAGAAAATAACCAGCACCGGCAGGAATGTGGAGAAATGGGAGCCCGTAGTGCTTTGATGGATGTGTAAAATGGTGCAGCTGCTTCAGAAAACAGGATGGCGGTTCCTCAAAAAATTTAAAATAGGGTTATCTCATGATTCAGCAGCTCCACTTGTGTGCGTGTATCCAAAAGTGTTGAAAGCAGGATCTCACAGAGATATTTGCGCACTCGTATTCATACCTCCGTTATTCGCAGTAGCTAAAATGTGGAAGCAACCCAAGGTGATCACTATCCATCATCGGATGGATGAAGGGATAAGCAAAATGTGGTATTGCATTAATAAATATTCTCTAGAACAGATGTGTAAATATACACACACACACATTCCAGTACAAGTCTGAAGTCCTGAGAACCAGGGGATCTGATGGTGTAAGTTCTCTTATGAACATTTACAGGCTCAGGACACAAGAAGAGCCCATATTTCAGTTCAAGTCTGGAGGCAGGAAAAGGCTTATGTCCCACCTTAATTGGCAGGAGGAGTTCATTCTTACTCAAGGGAAAGTCTGCCTTTTTGTTTTATTCAGGCCTTCGGTCGATTGGGTAAAGCCTACCTACATTATTTGGACTTCCCTGGTGACTCAGATGGTAAGGAATCCACCTGCAACGCAGGAGATGCTGGTTTGATCCCTGGGTCAGGAAGATCCCCTGGAGGAAGAAATGGCAACTCACTCGAGTGCTCTTGCTGGAGAATTTCACGGCAGAGGAGCCTGACGGGCTGCAGTCCGTGCAGCTGCAAAGAGCCAGACACGACTGAGCGACTGACGGGCCGTAGGAGGCATTGTGAGCAGAGGACAGTCCTGGGACTCAAAATGCTTTTCTCTGTACTGATTGGAGTGGAAGAGACATGAAAGGGGAGTGAAAGGAAGCCCAAGGAGCAGGGACCAGCTCTGGCCACACAGCTGTCATCAGAACCCTGATTTTCTGAGCCCCGCCCAGGGCTTTGCCCCCTCACACTGCCGGCTGCTGGAGCCTGAGAGGCAGCGTACAATGCCCCCAAGTATGCCTCTCCTTGCTGCGAATCCATGACACACAGGAGGCTCCCAAGACAATACCTGTCCTTATCTGGGATGGGCTGAGAATTACAAATTCAAAAGTCAGCCGTACTAAAGAGAAGCTGGAAAGTGACTTCAGAAGGGTAGGGTCAATACAAACTACTATATACAAGATGGGTAGACAATAAGGACAGACTGTATGGTGTGGGGAACTATATTCAATATCCTGTAATAAAGACCAAAGCAGAGTGTGAAAAGGAATATGTTTACATGTATAGCTGAATCACTTTGCAGGAGAAACTAACACTGCATTGTAAATGGACTATAGTTCAATTTTTTTTTAAGGGCAAGGTGGTAACTTTTATGTTGCATGTATTTTAACGCAACTTTTAAGTAAAAAATGTGGTATATATATGCTGCTAAGTCACTTCAGTCGTGTCCGACTCTGTGCAACCCCATAGACGGCAGCCCACCGGGCTCCCCTGTCCCTGGGATTCTCCAGGCAAGAACACTGGAGTGGGTTGCCATTTCCTTCTCCAGTGTATGAAAGTGAAAAGTGAAAGTGAAGTCGCTCAGTCGTGTCCGACTCTTAGTGACCCCATGGACTGCAGCCCACCAGGCTCCTCCATCCATGGGATTCTCCAGGCAAGAGTACTGGAGTGGGGTGCCATTGCCTTCTCTGGGTATATATATATATCTGTGTGTATATACACATGTAGTAGAATAAAACTTGCCCGTGAAAAAGGAAGGGATCTTACCATTTGTGACAACATGAATGGACCTTGACAGTATCATGCCAAGTGAAGTAAACCATACTGAGAGAGACAGATGCTGTATGACTTCATCTGCACGTGGTGGCAGATATAAAACAGACAAAACAGTACTCATAGATACAGCAAGCAGACTTGTGGTTATCAGAGGGGAAGGGAAGGATTTGTAGGGGTGAGTGAAATGGGGGAAGGGTCCATCGCACAGGGACAATTGGTAACTAGACTCGCTGAGGGGATCACTTTGTACTGTCCACAAAGATGGAATTATGTTGAATACCGGAAACCAATATAATGTCATGCGCCAGTTTCTTATACCTCAATTTTAAAAAGCCTCAAAAAATGTCTACAGTTAATGGTTTAAGACTAGTGTTCTAAAATGCTGAAGGATTTTAATAGTCACCAGCAGAGTACGGTTTCTTTTATCTGACTTATGCTTAGTTGATTGGGCTTCCCTGTTAGCTCAGATGATAAAGAATCCGCCTGCAGTGCTTGAGACCTGGGTTCAATCCTGGGTTGGGAGGATCCCCTGGAGGAGGGGTAGGCCACCCACTCCGGTGTTCTTGTCTGGAGAATCCCCATGGACAGAGGAGCCTGGTGGGTCACAGTCCATGGGCTCGCACAGAGTCAGACACAACTGAGCATCTAAGCACAGCACAGCCTGGGTTAATTATTACCAGTACTGCTGGTTGATAAGTGATCAGGATCACTTCTCTTGAGTGTGGAAATACTGACATGGTCTGGATTGTGTTTCATTTTGGAACTATTAGAAAATTATTATTCAGTTTAAAGTATGTAAACAGCTGTAGCTGTGAGATAATTGATTTTGCTTTTGGTTAAAATTCTGGAAATCACCCTCTTTTTTTTTTATACTAGTGGTAGAACAAAGAAGCTTACATTTAAAAGGAATAGACAAAAAATCAGCAAATTCAAGTGTAGTACATTCAGATATAATTAACAATAAATGCAATTTATGAATTCTGACATACTAAACACATTTAATGACTCCCCACGATTATTTAATACAGCTTTTTAAAATTTTCCTATAAAATTGTATTTCTGTTGAGCAATCAGACTTGGTAATAAAACAGTTTGAGATTCAGAGAGTGTTTGTTTATATTTTGAGTGGCAAGAAAGCACAAGAAGAGCAGTTGCAGGTTTCCAACAGAGGACTAAACATCATGGGATTTAATCTTTCTGGAGACTTTATATATATGCAGTTTTCTAAGGCTTTCCCCTCTTATTGAGAGATTCTCAGCAGTAAGGTTGTTAAGTTGAAGTGTCTGTGTTTTCACCATTACTAGATATTGCCAGATCAGTTTCCAAAAAAATTTTACTAATTTACATTTTTGAAAGAGTACCCTTTCCTCTCATTCTAACTAGCAATACATATGTCGATGTTCAGTCTCTAAGTTGTGTCTACAGTAGCTAAAATGTGGAAGCAACCCAAGGTGATCACTATCCATCATCGGATGGATGAAGGGATAAGCAAAATGTGGTATTGCATTAATAAATATTCTCTAGAACAGATGTGTAAATATACACACACACACATTCCAGTACAAGTCTGAAGTCCTGAGAACCAGGGGATCTGATGGTGTAAGTTCTCTTATGAACATTTACAGGCTCAGGACACAAGAAGAGCCCATATTTCAGTTCAAGTCTGGAGGCAGGAAAAGGCTTATGTCCCACCTTAATTGGCAGGAGGAGTTCATTCTTACTCAAGGGAAAGTCTGCCTTTTTGTTTTATTCAGGCCTTCGGTCGATTGGGTAAAGCCTACCTACATTATTTGGACTTCCCTGGTGACTCAGATGGTAAGGAATCCACCTGCAACGCAGGAGATGCTGGTTTGATCCCTGGGTCAGGAAGATCCCCTGGAGGAAGAAATGGCAACTCACTCGAGTGCTCTTGCTGGAGAATTTCACGGCAGAGGAGCCTGACGGGCTGCAGTCCGTGCAGCTGCAAAGAGCCAGACACGACTGAGCGACTGACGGGCCGTAGGAGGCATTGTGAGCAGAGGACAGTCCTGGGACTCAAAATGCTTTTCTCTGTACTGATTGGAGTGGAAGAGACATGAAAGGGGAGTGAAAGGAAGCCCAAGGAGCAGGGACCAGCTCTGGCCACACAGCTGTCATCAGAACCCTGATTTTCTGAGCCCCGCCCAGGGCTTTGCCCCCTCACACTGCCGGCTGCTGGAGCCTGAGAGGCAGCGTACAATGCCCCCAAGTATGCCTCTCCTTGCTGCGAATCCATGACACACAGGAGGCTCCCAAGACAATACCTGTCCTTATCTGGGATGGGCTGAGAATTACAAATTCAAAAGTCAGCCGTACTAAAGAGAAGCTGGAAAGTGACTTCAGAAGGGTAGGGTCAATACAAACTACTATATACAAGATGGGTAGACAATAAGGACAGACTGTATGGTGTGGGGAACTATATTCAATATCCTGTAATAAAGACCAAAGCAGAGTGTGAAAAGGAATATGTTTACATGTATAGCTGAATCACTTTGCAGGAGAAACTAACACTGCATTGTAAATGGACTATAGTTCAATTTTTTTTTAAGGGCAAGGTGGTAACTTTTATGTTGCATGTATTTTAACGCAACTTTTAAGTAAAAAATGTGGTATATATATGCTGCTAAGTCACTTCAGTCGTGTCCGACTCTGTGCAACCCCATAGACGGCAGCCCACCGGGCTCCCCTGTCCCTGGGATTCTCCAGGCAAGAACACTGGAGTGGGTTGCCATTTCCTTCTCCAGTGTATGAAAGTGAAAGGTGAAAGTGAAGTCGCTCAGTCGTGTCCGACTCTTAGTGACCCCATGGACTGCAGCCCACCAGGCTCCTCCATCCATGGGATTCTCCAGGCAAGAGTACTGGAGCGGGGTGCCATTGCCTTCTCTGGGTATATATATATATCTGTGTGTATATACACATGTAGTAGAATAAAACTTGCCCGTGAAAAAGGAAGGGATCTTACCATTTGTGACAACATGAATGGACCTTGACAGTATCATGCCAAGTGAAGTAAACCATACTGAGAGAGACAGATGCTGTATGACTTCATCTGCACGTGGTGGCAGATATAAAACAGACAAAACAGTACTCATAGATACAGCAAGCAGACTTGTGGTTATCAGAGGGGAAGGGAAGGATTTGTAGGGGTGAGTGAAATGGGGGAAGGGTCCATCGCACAGGGACAATTGGTAACTAGACTCGCTGAGGGGATCACTTTGTACTGTCCACAAAGATGGAATTATGTTGAATACCGGAAACCAATATAATGTCATGCGCCAGTTTCTTATACCTCAATTTTAAAAAGCCTCAAAAAATGTCTACAGTTAATGGTTTAAGACTAGTGTTCTAAAATGCTGAAGGATTTTAATAGTCACCAGCAGAGTACGGTTTCTTTTATCTGACTTATGCTTAGTTGATTGGGCTTCCCTGTTAGCTCAGATGATAAAGAATCCGCCTGCAGTGCTTGAGACCTGGGTTCAATCCTGGGTTGGGAGGATCCCCTGGAGGAGGGGTAGGCCACCCACTCCGGTGTTCTTGTCTGGAGAATCCCCATGGACAGAGGAGCCTGGTGGGTCACAGTCCATGGGCTCGCACAGAGTCAGACACAACTGAGCATCTAAGCACAGCACAGCCTGGGTTAATTATTACCAGTACTGCTGGTTGATAAGTGATCAGGATCACTTCTCTTGAGTGTGGAAATACTGACATGGTCTGGATTGTGTTTCATTTTGGAACTATTAGAAAATTATTATTCAGTTTAAAGTATGTAAACAGCTGTAGCTGTGAGATAATTGATTTTGCTTTTGGTTAAAATTCTGGAAATCACCCTCTTTTTTTTTTATACTAGTGGTAGAACAAAGAAGCTTACATTTAAAAGGAATAGACAAAAAATCAGCAAATTCAAGTGTAGTACATTCAGATATAATTAACAATAAATGCAATTTATGAATTCTGACATACTAAACACATTTAATGACTCCCCACGATTATTTAATACAGCTTTTTAAAATTTTCCTATAAAATTGTATTTCTGTTGAGCAATCAGACTTGGTAATAAAACAGTTTGAGATTCAGAGAGTGTTTGTTTATATTTTGAGTGGCAAGAAAGCACAAGAAGAGCAGTTGCAGGTTTCCAACAGAGGACTAAACATCATGGGATTTAATCTTTCTGGAGACTTTATATATATGCAGTTTTCTAAGGCTTTCCCCTCTTATTGAGAGATTCTCAGCAGTAAGGTTGTTAAGTTGAAGTGTCTGTGTTTTCACCATTACTAGATATTGCCAGATCAGTTTCCAAAAAAATTTTACTAATTTACATTTTTGAAAGAGTACCCTTTCCTCTCATTCTAACTAGCAATACATATGTCGATGTTCAGTCTCTAAGTTGTGTCTGACTCTTTGTGGCCCCATGGACTGCAACACCTCAGGCTTCCCTGTCCTTCATAATTTTGATCATAATTAACAATTAATCATCAGTGGTTGTTATCCTTACTAGTTTTCATTTCCTGGATTATTTTGCCTGGTTTTATTCCTTCCCCAGTTTCTTTAGATGAGCATTTGATTCCTTTGACTATCGTATGTTTGGGCCATAGCTTTGTTTCCTTTGCCTTGACTGCTTTAGTATTTAAATAGTTTTCCTTCCACTTTCTGGGTGGTTTCTAACTTCAGTTTTGCATACCTCTTTGCATCAGAGTTTATCTGTGGATGTGTCTTTACATTTTCAAGGAAACAACACATTGATTGGCTGTTTGTAATGCTTTCTGTTTATATTAACTACAACCAATGAGTGTGATGTTTCAGTTGCTGCTGCTAAGTCGCTTCAGTCGTGTCCAACTCTGTGCGACCCCAGAGACAGCAGCCTACCAGGCTCCCCAATCCCTGGGATCCTCCAGGCAAGAACACTGCAGCGGTTGCCATTTCCTTCTCCAGTGCATGAAAGTAAAAAGCCAAAGTGAAGTCGCTCAGTCGTGTCCGACTCTTAGTGACCCCATGGACCGCAGCCCACCAGGCTCCTCCGTCCATGGATTTTCCAGGCAAGAGTACTGGAGTGGGGTGCCGTTGCCTTCTCCGATGCTTCAGTTATCTGTTGCTAAGTAATGACCCGTGCTGACTTAGTGGCTTACAGAAGTGATGACGTGTTACTTGTGTGATGCTGTGGGCTTCCCGTGGGGATTCTTCTGCCTGTCACATCCTCTTCTCTCTTGTGGACACAGGTCCCTGCAGCCAGGCTGGGCCGGAAGGTTCGAGATGGCCTCACTCACACATTTGGCAGCAGGTGCTGGCTCTTGGCTGTGACGCTCAATGTGTCATCCTGTCCCGCAGTAAGGTCAGACTGACATTCTTACATGGTGGTTTCAGGAAAGTAGTCCAAGAGTGTGGAAACTGGAACTCGGTCATGTCTGCCATATCCTGCTGGTCAAAGCAGCTCACAAGGTCAGCTCAGATTCAGGGGCAAGAAAACAGAGAGTCTTTTCATAGGATGCAGAGTCTTGTTGCAAATGGGCTTCCTCTAGAGGGTCTGATCTCGCAACCTTTGCAAGCCAGCACAGCAGCCTGTAAAACACTCCTTTTTTGAGTTGTTCATGTTGATTAAACTTGGTAAGTGTCCCTTGTACATCTGGGGGGAAAGAATCTCTTTTCTTAGACATGAATAACTGTCTTCCTCTTCTGTGAATATCCTTGTACTAACTCATATAATAAATAACATAACTTCAATAATTGTAAAACTAAATCCAGAGGAGAAACGAAGGGAAATAAACAGAAAAAAGCGCTAGTTGTCAGAGACTTGAGTTGATCTGCATTAGTCTGTGACAGACCATGTTAGAAAATAAGGATACTGAAGACTTGAATAATAAAATGAATAAGGTTGTACCTTATTTTCAAGTACCTGTGACTGCAAGGATATCCAACCAGTCCATCATAAAGGAGATCAGTCCTGGGTGTTCATTGGAAGGACGGATGCTGAAGCTGAAACTCCAATACTTTGGCCACCTGATGTGGAGAGCTGACTCATTGGAAAAGACCCTGATGCTGGGAAAGATTGAGGGCAGGAGGAGAAGGGGACGACAGAGGATGAGATGGTTGGATGGCATCACCAATTCGATGGACATGGGTTTGGGTGGACTCCGGGAGTTGGTGATGGACAGGGAGGCCTGGCGTGCCGCGATTCATGGGGTCGCAAAGAGTCGGACGTGACTGAGCAACTGAACTGAACTGAACTGTGTTATATTCAGACAAATGACAGTATTATTAATCCGCAAAGAGACTAACTAAATTTTATAAATAGAAATAGTCAAAGAAAATTATAATGCTTTGAGTAAAAATTAGTAATAAGATGGAAAAAATGCCTGAAAACTTGAATAAATATGTCATAAAATGACTTTTGAGCCAAAGTAGAAGTTCAAATTGTCATATTTTCTTTAAAATATTAATGATGAAGCATTGCTTGTCAAATAGGACTGAATTCACTAAGCAGTACATATAAGAAATTTAACAGCCTATATACTGAGATCAAGTAAGAAAGGAAATGAATGCTTCAGCATTCAACTGAAGTCAGAGCAAAGAACAACAATATAAGTAACTAGAATGAGGCAAATCATAAAGATAATAAGTAAAACCATCTGCTGATTACTTCAACATCAATAACAAAACAAGTTTTGGCTATCCTCCCAAAGTAGACAACTTTTTTGGACAGCTAGGAAAGAGAGAGAGAGACAGCCACATATTAAAACTGAAATTGAGAACCAGGTAAGAAACTATTTTGCATAAACCTATCCAATCAAATTTGAAATTGTTCAAAATGGATGATCTTATACAGTAGAATGTGAGCTCTGAAGCGGGCATTTTCATTTTGTGTCCTTCCAGCACCGAGAACATGAATGAAGAAGTAAACGGGGACTGCCCCTCATTTGGAGACCTCCTTCCCTTGTTTCTTAATTCGTTTTCCCTGCACACAATATAAGTGTACGTCAACTCCTATTTCCCCTTATTACTGCAAAATTTGTTCACTTGTCTTTTTAGCATCTGTAATAGCTCCAGAGACATTCCCTTTTTCATTTGTTAATGCAGCTTCCTACTTTCTTTTTCTCTTCAGTTTGTCTGCCCTCAAATTATTAATTCTATTTGCTTTTTCAAACAACCAGTTTTCTTTATCCTCTCTATTGTGTGGTTATGTGCTATCTGTTTTATTAATTTCTTTTCTTCTTTTTGCATTTCTTTATCTTTAAGCTTATTTGCTTTTACTTCTTTAAGTTTTTTCAGACTCTGTGAACGGTTTACCATTCTTCTTTTCTAAAATTTGCAATTGAAGCTGTCATTTTCCTCATAAAAATAGATCTAGAAGCGTCTCACAAATGTTGATAGCCTACACATTTTGCTACACTCAAGAATTTCTTTAGGTCTTGCTTGGGTCTATTTTTCTGAGTTTCTATTTGGCGAGCACTACTTTCAAAATGTGCTTTGAGGTCCTTCATAGATTAAGAAAGGTGTTTTCTTTCTACAAGCTTTTAAATCGTTGTCTTTTAAATCTATCCCCCACCCACCCCCAACCTGTACCATCTCCTGTGTTGTAGTGTTAACATGAAGTCTCTCTGTTTTGAGGTACACTTAAGCCAGCTGGCCAGCAATTCAGAGCTCATAAGTGACCATCCTTTCCTTTGTAATTCATCTACCCAACTGTTTCACTGGGAAATTATGGGAATCTTTTATGGTTTATGAGATAAGCTCCCACAGTTGAATTTTCCATTAACTTTTAAAACTCCGGCTGTCCCCGCTGCCTCTGTTTCCTGTGTGTGCAGGAGGGTCGCTGTGTTCTTTCTTTCGCACCTTCTCCCCTCTCCTAAGCATCTCGTCCCTTCCCTCTACTGGTTCCGCTGGTGGGAAACCAAGTCCTCTCCATCCGGATAAGCCAGCCTGTGCCCACAGGGAAGCTTGCAGTCTCCCCACGAGGGACTGGCCTTCGGGGAGACACTCACTTCCTCTCCCTGCTTACCTCCTCCCAGCCCCAGGGACGGGAGGACTAGCGCCACGCTACCTGGATCTTCTGGGCCCTCTCCAGGTTGGGGACGCCTGGCATACTAATGGGGGGTTTGTGCCCCCAGTGCCTGGGCCCGCAGATTTCTGCTCTGCCCTTTATTCCAAGACCTACTGAGACCTCGGTCCCAGATTCCGTGCTGCCAAAGCTGGCTTTGGGAGAAGAAGGTAACATCTTTGTCTCCATCTAAGACCTGTTAGAGCCCAGGGTCTCACTAACATCCAGCAGCCTCTAGCCTCCTCTACTTTGTCTCAAGAAAGAGGGATAAATCAGAGCCTGTAGGAATGATAAGAAAGATGAATTCAGGCCGCATTCTTCTCAGAATGCCCTGGGCGTCCCTTGATTTTTTTTTCTCTTTCACTTGAAGTGATTCCCTCCTTACACGCTGTGCTGTGCTTAGTTGCTCAGTCGTGTCAGACTCTCGCGACCCCATGGACTGTAACCCACCAGACTCCTCTGTCCCTGGGGATTTTTCTAGGCAAGAATACTGGAGTGGGTTGCCATGCCCTCCTCCAGGGGATCTTCCCAACTGAAGAATCAAACCCCAGTCTCCCACGCTGCAGGCATATTCTTTACCATCTGAGCCACCAGGGAAGCCCCACTCCTTACACGGTGACCCACAATTCTGATTTTCTATATTCATTTCTGAAAGAGGCGACTGAGTTTATTCCCGGACCACATAGACAACGCAGCTGCATTCAGTGTATCTGTACGTAGCAGCACCTTTAAAGACATGAAGTTCCCCGGAAGTGAAAGTTACTCAGGCGTGTCCAACTCTGTGCGACCCCATGGTGAATGGGGTGAATTCCAAGGAATTCTCCAGGCCAGAATACTGGAGTGGGTGGCCTTTCCCTTCTCCAGGAAGCTTCCCAACCCAGGTCTCCCACATTGCAGGTGAATTCTTTACCAGCTAAGCCATGAGGCAAGCCGAAGAATATTGGAGTGGGTAGCCTATCTCTTCTCCAGCGGATCTTCCCAACCCAGGAATTGAACCAGGGTCCGCTGCACTGCAGGCAGATTTTTTACCAACTGACTCGGCTAAATAACTGAAGTTGTCAAAAAGTAGCTCTGTACTAGAAATGGAAATAAGACTCTTCTTAATGAATGACCTAGTTTTTCTAGTGATAGATACTGACCTTTCCTCTTGACACTGTAGTTTTTTCAATGTAGACTTTTGGAAACTTTTCAAAAGAACATTTGAAACTGTTCTGTAAAAAGTTCTTTGGTTGTAGGAATATGAATAGCCTCAACTGGTTAGGATGCTTTGGGATGCATTAACATCTATTCTTGTCCCGAACTGGCTTAAAGAGTAAGGAAAAAAGTATAACTCGTTATGGGGTTCCCTGATGGCTCAGTGGTAAAGGATCTGCCTGCCAGTGTAGGAGACCTGGGTTCGATCCCTGGGTTGGGAAGATCCCCTGGGGAAGGAAATGGCAGCCCACTCCAGTGTTCTTGCCTGGAAAACTCATGGACAGAGGAGCCTGGTGGGCTACAATCCACTGGGTCGCAAGAGTGGGACACGGCTTAGCAACTAAACCACAGCAGCAGTTACTCGGTGTAAGGAGTCCCCAGTAGGGAGCACGGAGAGTTGGTTAATTCCACAGCCCGGCAGGGCAGTCAGAGACCCAGGCTTTCTTCCTACCCGTCACCTGTCACCTGGGCAGTACAGCAGTTGGTGAATGGCCAGCCTGGCTCTATGTTGTCATATGTAGACCTGCGACAGTATGGGAAGGCTATCTTTTTCTTTGGTTTCTCTCTAAAGATGACGAACTTTCTCATGAGCACCCCCTGCCCCCATCTGATTGTTAGGACCTCTCCTATCAGTACAGTCTCAGCAATCAATGCTGGTGTGGATGGAATCACCAGGATTGTGTTGCAATGATGAGGATTACAGTGTGCAGTTATTATCCTACCAAGATGGCTGTCTGGACAAGAACAGTTTCTAGATTTGGGCCAGGAAAGTGTTTGTTAAGATGGTAAAACAAAATCCAGCATCCAGATGTGTCTGATTTCTGAGGCTGTGCACCTAACACCCATCGTTTATTTAATAAGCAAAATTTCAAGAAATCTTTAAAAACGTTTGCAAACTCTGCTTTATTCATCTTTAAAGACAGAATTTCGTAGGTAATGTTTCCTACATGGGTATAATCCTTGATTTCTCTCAATATTTTTGAAATTATCAAATCTGACCGGGTATTGTTTGAGTGTGCCTATGTGTCAGTGTAGGGCTTCCCAGTGTGAAGCTCAGTGATAAAGAACCCTCTTGCCGATGCAGGAGACGTAAGAGGCACAGGTTGGATCTCTGGGTCGGGAAGATCCCCTGGAAGAGGCCATGGCAACCCACTCCAGGATTCCTGCCTGGAGAACCCCACAGACGAGGCTGGGGGGCTCCAGTCCACGGGGTCGCACAGAGTCGGACACACCTGAGCGACTGAGCACACGCGTGTGTCAATGTCTGTTCTGTGTCATGTGTGTAAAATAGAAAAATCAGTCGATATATATGAAATAGATGATCACATGGACTGATACCTATTCATTGTGATACAAATAAAAATATTATCCTTGGCAGTATTATAGAAGTAAAGGATAAAAAACTAAATTGTATGCTAATTGAAAATAGTATTAAACAGAAATTTCTTAAAAACAGCACTTAAATAAACACATACTCAAGAGAATTAAACCTGAAAGCAGTTACTCTACAAATTGAGGACAATTCACAAATGAAACTGAAGTCTTACAAAAGAAGACTTTTTCCCCAAAAGTTACCAAATTTACTTTTGGTGCTAGAGGTTAAGCACCCGCCTGCCAATGTAGGAGATGTAAGAGGCGCGGGTTCGATCCCTGGATTGGGACGATCCCCTAGAGGAGGGCATGGCAATCCACTTCAGTATTCTTGCCTGGAGAATCCCATGGACGGAGGAGCCTGGTGGGCTACAGTCCATAGGGTCACACAGAGTTGGACACGACTGAAATGACTTAACACTACAAAAATTAAGTTCCAGTAAATACACACACACTCCTCTTTNTGGATTGGGACTATCCCCTAGAGGAGGGCATGGCAATCCACTTCAGTATTCTTGCCTGGAGAATCCCATGGACGGAGGAGCCTGGTGGGCTACAGTCCATAGGGTCACACAGAGTTGGACACGACTGAAATGACTTAACACTACAAAAATTAAGTTCCAGTAAATACACACACACTCCTCTTTTGAATATAGCCATTAAGAAATAGAAACCAGCCTTGCCAGTCACTGGCATCATTTTTTGTATAAGAAGTAACCAAAGTTGTCTATGTTTAAAAACATACCATTACTTCCTGGTTCAATTAGAGTGATTAGCGCTTGGCCTTCCAAATCAAGTTTCACTGTAATGACAATAGCAACTGACTGAATGTATATATTTCCACCAGAAAGCAAAATGACTTTTTTCTGAACTGTAGTAATTATTTGTATCCAGTCATTTGCCATATTCTAATTACTTGAGGAAGTACTGGAATCCACTCTAATCCTGGAGTGGATTTACCTGGATCTATTTTTAGGTACAGCTGCCTTTCTGGAAGGAATGTTGTTTCCATTCTTGGATCATCCAAATCTTTATGAAAGACACTTTTTTCCCTCAAAGAAATGGGTATGGAAGAGAGTTCCCAAACCAGCTAATTCCTCATAGGATTGTTAAGCCAGAAGTTAGTTAAGCGTTCTGAATATCTTTGAGGTTATCAATATAAGAAGCAAGTGGTCATAGAGCGGATGTCTGTTCTACACTGCAATTCATCAGTGAGATAAACTCCTGACTTTAGTTCTTTCAAATGTCCTCTCTGCCTTCTGCTGAGCGGATGGGTCAGGGGACAGAGGACTCGTCTTCTTTATTCAGTGTGTCTTAGCTCTGTTGCGTGAGAGTGCTGGACACTCCAGCTGAGAAAAAGAAATGGGTGAAAAGGGCTGAATCACAGCGGAGAAGTCTTGGCTCAGCCCCAGCCCTGAGCCAATGTGACTGTGACCAACGAGTCAATGACTACGATCTGTGGGACAGATTTTCGGTTAAATCACTGCCACACCCTTTCCTCTGCAGGAAACAGTCCTAGATTGATGGAGTAATAACTTCCTTTTGCTCCTCTAGTAAGAAATTCGAGGGCACACGAACGCCAGCTTCCTTTTCTACCTGTTTTCTGAGAAACCGAATCGTGTCATGGGCGTGGGGGCGCTCACCTGCCCGTGTTCCGGGCAGGGCCCTCCCCCTTCGCCTCTGGAGGGGGAGCTTCGCTGGGGGCGCCCACTGGTGGTCCAGGGCCACCGGGATGCAGGCAGACTGCTCATGGTTCTCTTTCCGAAGAGCAGCTGAAGGCAGGGCTAACTTCTCATAGGAAAGTCTTCCCTTTCTTCTCTGAACTTTTTCTGCAGAACACAGAGAGAAGTGGCCTGTCAGAAGGGGAAGGATGTCCACCCACAGAAAGACACTGCAGGTGTCCAGGGTGAAAGAGAACTCGGCTCCCAGCACTGCCGGGAATTCCTTTGTTTTTCTGTGCTTAGGTGCCATCAATGTGTGGCAAGTTGCTTCGGTCGTGTCCGACTCTTTGTGACCCGATGGACGGTAGCCCACTAGGCCCCTCTGTCCCTGTCCTTCTCCAGGGCATCCTCCCAACCCAGGCGAGTTCTTGACCACTAGCACCACCCGGGAGTACTCAGCCATATAATCTGGGTGAGTTCCAGTTACTTTCAGTCAGAAAGGAATCCCCAAACTAATCCTCTTTTGAAAAACTGAACAAAGGTCCGTCTAGTCAAGGCTATGGTTTTTCCTGTGGTCATGTATGGATGTGAGAGTTGGACTGTGAAGAAAGCTGAGCGCCGAAGAATTGATGGTTTTGAACTGTGGTGATGGAGAAGACTCTTGAGAGTCCCTTGGACTGAAAGGAGATCCAATCAGTCCATCCTAAGGGAGATCAGCCCTGGGTGTTCATTGGAAAGACTGATGCTGAAGCTGAAACTCCAGTACTTTGGCCACCTCATGCAAAGAGTTGACTGATGGGAAAAGACTGTGATGCTGGGAGGGGTTGGGGGCAGGAGGAGAAGGGGATGACAGAGGATGAGATGGCTGGATGGCATCACGGACTTGATGCACGTGGGTCCTGGGTGGACTCTGGGAGTTGGTGATGGACATGCTGCAGTTCATGGGGTTGCAGAGTCGGACACGACTGAGCGACTGAGCTGAACTGAACTGAACTGTTACCTGGCGTGTTTTATCCTGATTGAGTGGAAACAAGAACTGTCAGGAAGCTTGTGTTCCACAAAAGACTCTGCATACCCACTGACAGATGACGACTCCCACCAGCGAAATGGGACCAAGGGGATCACTGAAACACCTTTTCATTTTTTGAAACAGAAAAATATTTTTAAAAGTCATTCTAAAGGGTCTTGGAGCTTGCAGGTGTAAAGGGGAAAAAAACAAAAAAACAATCCCAATAGATAAAAATGAATAAGGCTGATGGCATGACACTTAGTGAGACACAGAGAAAGCAGGACGTCCTGGCAGGTAACTCAGAGACACCTGGTCAAGGTGAGCGCAGACCTTTTCTCCAGCAGGTGGGTGCCCGCGAAGCCCTTGCAGCTATGCCCAGGGAAAGGCACAAAGACGTCCATTGCAGCAATAATGAACATATTACAGTTGAATAAGTGAAACATTCTGTTCATAAAATGAATGGATTCCACATAATGAATGAATGGAATGAATGGAAATGGAAGCATCTTAAAGGTAGCTTGTTCCACATTCCTGGGAGTCTTGTCAGGATTCTCAGGGACAGTTATCACCCACCCAGAGAGGACACTGACTCACAGGCCACACCATGTCCAACAACGGATACTTGAAGGCCAAGCCACTCTGGGTGGAGCCGCATCCACCCAGGTTGGGTCATATGTTCGACTGGCTCGAGTGGGCCTAATGGGGACGAGCAGATAAGCTGCTCTAAGAAGAGAGCAGTTAATGAGGGTTCCCGGGCACCCAGAGCCAGGGAAGGTCACTTCTTTCCCAACCAGTGTGCTGGGGACTTGCAGCTACAGGAGTGCAGACCGCAGAGATGGAGGGGCTCCTGGAGCCTGGCCCGCCCATGAATGGCTGACTCCCAGCCTCCCAGGACCCCTGAGTCCCTGGAGGAAGACCTCAGATTTCTCTTGGAAACTGCACCCACCTGCCCCCCACCTCCCACCCACCCCCCATGTAGCTGATCTAAACAGTTCTCCAGAATGTAAGAACATTCTTTTTATCGCATCACCAAGAGGATAACGGAGCAGAGTGCCTCCCAGCAGACCTCTGTGCCTCCTTTGAGGACACTTCGTTTTATTTCCTGCTTAAAGACTGTTCTAAATCACTCTCCAGGGGAGCCTGGTTCACTGCTGAAGCACTTAGCTTATCTGACCTTCACATGGATTATCTTTATCACACTTAGCAGGAATTTATTCCTGTTCTTTCCCCCTTCCTTACAAAGCCACGTGGCCCCAAGTGGACCCAGTCCTCTCCTAATGCCTGAGGGGCAGCTCCTTAAACATTTACTATCTTAAAAGCTCCCCAGAGTGTGCTGGTCCGAACTGCCCGTTCCCTCCCCATCAGTAGATCTTCGGGCCGCCCCCCCCCCTCACCCCACCCCGGGTCTGTGCATGAGTGTTCTGAGATGCCATTAAAATTCTTACAAAAACTGAAAGTGAAATGAGGAAGACCGATTGAGCAATCGGATAGAAGGGTGAATGCCAGGAAGACCTAGCCTACAGTTGGGGCAAGAGATGCAGCGGAGGCAGAGAGGAGAAAATTCAGGAGAACTCGCCCCAGGGCGAGCGCCGCCAGGCTGGGCCCTGTAGTCAGTGTGGGACATCTGCAAACCCAGATAACAGGAAATGATCCATTCTCTGTGGTCACTCAGGCTAGGGGCCCCAACCTGCAAAGTTCAAGGAGGGAAATGGATGACTCCACCGGGGAGCAGTCCCGCCTTTCTTGCCCTCAGACCAGAGAAGAAATGAAACTGAAGGAGGGAGGCTCCGTCCTGCCCCAGGAGGAAAGCCCCTCCGGCCGGTGCGCCAGAGATGGAAAGCTGCTGGCCGTGACCCTGCTGCTCGCCGCCTCGTCCAGCTGCCTCACGGTGCTGGCTTTCTGCTGGGTGGCGTCCCTGCAAGCGGAGCTGGGCAGCCTCCGGGCGGAGCTGCGGGGGCGGCCGGGCGCCCCCCAGGTCGGAGCCGCGGCCCCGCGGGAGGCTCCCGGCGTCACCCCCGCCCTGAAAGTGAGTGTGCCGCAGTAGCCGCAGCCCCCCACCGCCGCCCCCGCCCCAGACCCCGGCGCCCCGGCAGTAACGTGGTGGGGCTTTTCTCTTAGCAGCGGATCTTTGCACCCCCAGCTCCGGGAGAAAGCAATTCCAGCCAGAGCGGCAGGAGTAAGCGTGCCCTGCAGGAGGCAGAAGAAACAGGTACGTTTGCGGGGGAACAGAAGCGCCCAGGGGTCCGGGCTCCAGGGCTCGGGTGAGGAGGAGAGCATCCTGCCTGGGAGAGGGGCGCCGAACAGAAGCCGGAGGCTGGAAAAGGCATCCCAAGCCCCTGTGCCCCCCAGGGCGGAGCCAAGCCCTGGCCAGTGTCCTGGGCTGACCGCGTGTTCTGTCCTCCTGGGAGTACGTTTCGGGGGCATCCGTCTGTGCGGCGGCGCTTAGAGCACGGAAGAGGGGAGAGGGGCTCACCTCTCCGCGCAGAGAGCGAGCTCGCGCCCACGTCAGGAGCCCCGTCTGGGAGTCCCCGGGCGGGGGGCGGGGGGAGGGGAGCGCCAGGAGCTAGTCTGGAATGAGGTTTGGTCCAGACGAGGGGCAGACCGCATCTCCGAGGGGCGTAGCTGCTGCGAAACCACGTGGACACCAGGCAGGTGCACGTTGGTCCTCTCTTTGATTTCTTCCCTTTTTAAGAAGAAGCCTATTTTACACAGTGGGGCAGAGATTTTAAAGCTTTTCCTTATTATAATGCTCTTCCAGGAGCTCCGCAGGTTTATAATCTGTAATAGTTCTTTAGTGATTTCTACCTGCTCCAGAGACATCTCAGATTTGGGAGGGGGGGACACCCCAAACTTTCAGCCTCAGTTCCTTCATGTCAAGGATGGAAAAGAGAATTTGCATTGCATTACTAATATTGCAATTTAATAAACCCTTGGTGCTGTTTTCCCTTTTATATTGCAGGAGCATTTTTTGCGCCCCTAGAATGTGCCAGGCAGGCTTGTATGGGGGAGAGGTGTTGTCGCGTCTCCTGTTTCCTTTAACCTTAGTGCTGATTATGAGGCAAACTGATCAGGTGTAATTATTTACCGTATTTGCACTTTGAAGGAGACTGCTTGAGAGACAGATTAGGTGTTCTGCCTCTCTCTCTCTCTCTCTCTCTCCCCCCCCGACACACACACACACACACACGCGCGCGCGCGATGCTCCTTCTGTAAACTTATTTTTCACTAAATGCCTTATTCACGGAAAAAATTCCTCCTTAGTTTTATATGGCAATACATTTCGTATCTGCTTATCATATCCCCATGCCAGTTGTCAGAAACGACTGGGTTTACACATATTAAAACTGGAGAACCGTCATATTTTTACTATACTCTAACATCCTTGTTTTCATATTTAGCATTTTGTCATCCATATTTTCTGCACAACTGAAAAAATATGGCACATATACTGTGGTATATTTTTGTGTTGACTTATTGCACAATAAGCTTTTTCCTTATTTATAAGTAATTCTCACATATATTATTTATTATCTTATGATCATTTCCATTTTTTTTTTTGGTAGAATGGAACATGTCAAAATTTTTGTGCAAATCTCTTTGTTTCTGAGGAATTTGATGCATATACTCAATATAAATTCCGTAGACAAAATGTCTGAGCCAAAGAGGATGAACATCTTTATCACCCTTGCTACCTGTTGCAATATCCAAATGAATTATAAATGAATGCAACAGAAATGCAGTGTACAAGTTCTTCACATTCTTACATGTTTTACCTTTAAAGATATATTTTGGCTGGCTCAATAGTTGAAAAATAGTGCCTCAAATTTAATTTGTGGCTTGCTTACAAATAAGAGTTATCTTCTTTTTGCCTATTTTGGTAGCTTCTAATTTTATCCTCTACTAATTTTTATTTATAACTTCCCTCATCTGTCCTATTTTTAAATAATTTTGAATAAACTCTGTATTAGGCATCTTGTTTATCAAAATTNCAGTAACGTGGTGGGGCTTTTCTCTTAGCAGCGGATCTTTGCACCCCCAGCTCCGGGAGAAAGCAATTCCAGCCAGAGCGGCAGGAGTAAGCGTGCCCTGCAGGAGGCAGAAGAAACAGGTACGTTTGCGGGGGAACAGAAGCGCCCAGGGGTCCGGGCTCCAGGGCTCGGGTGAGGAGAGCATCCTGCCTGGGAGAGGGGCGCCGAACAGAAGCCGGAGGCTGGAAAAGGCATCCCAAGCCCCTGTGCCCCCCAGGGCGGAGCCAAGCCCTGGCCAGTGTCCTGGGCTGACCGCGTGTTCTGTCCTCCTGGGAGTACGTTTCGGGGGCATCCGTCTGTGCGGCGGCGCTTAGAGCACGGAAGAGGGGAGAGGGGCTCACCTCTCCGCGCAGAGAGCGAGCTCGCGCCCACGTCAGGAGCCCCGTCTGGGAGTCCCCGGGCGGGGGGCGGGGGGAGGGGAGCGCCAGGAGCTAGTCTGGAATGAGGTTTGGTCCAGACGAGGGGCAGACCGCATCTCCGAGGGGCGTAGCTGCTGCGAAACCACGTGGACACCAGGCAGGTGCACGTTGGTCCTCTCTTTGATTTCTTCCCTTTTTAAGAAGAAGCCTATTTTACACAGTGGGGCAGAGATTTTAAAGCTTTTCCTTATTATAATGCTCTTCCAGGAGCTCCGCAGGTTTATAATCTGTAATAGTTCTTTAGTGATTTCTACCTGCTCCAGAGACATCTCAGATTTGGGAGGGGGGGACACCCCAAACTTTCAGCCTCAGTTCCTTCATGTCAAGGATGGAAAAGAGAATTTGCATTGCATTACTAATATTGCAATTTAATAAACCCTTGGTGCTGTTTTCCCTTTTATATTGCAGGAGCATTTTTTGCGCCCCTAGAATGTGCCAGGCAGGCTTGTATGGGGGAGAGGTGTTGTCGCGTCTCCTGTTTCCTTTAACCTTAGTGCTGATTATGAGGCAAACTGATCAGGTGTAATTATTTACCGTATTTGCACTTTGAAGGAGACTGCTTGAGAGACAGATTAGGTGTTCTGCCTCTCTCTCTCTCTCTCTCTCTCCCCCCCCGACACACACACACACACACACGCGCGCGCGCGATGCTCCTTCTGTAAACTTATTTTTCACTAAATGCCTTATTCACGGAAAAAATTCCTCCTTAGTTTTATATGGCAATACATTTCGTATCTGCTTATCATATCCCCATGCCAGTTGTCAGAAACGACTGGGTTTACACATATTAAAACTGGAGAACCGTCATATTTTTACTATACTCTAACATCCTTGTTTTCATATTTAGCATTTTGTCATCCATATTTTCTGCACAACTGAAAAAATATGGCACATATACTGTGGTATATTTTTGTGTTGACTTATTGCACAATAAGCTTTTTCCTTATTTATAAGTAATTCTCACATATATTATTTATTATCTTATGATCATTTCCATTTTTTTTTTTGGTAGAATGGAACATGTCAAAATTTTTGTGCAAATCTCTTTGTTTCTGAGGAATTTGATGCATATACTCAATATAAATTCCGTAGACAAAATGTCTGAGCCAAAGAGGATGAACATCTTTATCACCCTTGCTACCTGTTGCAATATCCAAATGAATTATAAATGAATGCAACAGAAATGCAGTGTACAAGTTCTTCACATTCTTACATGTTTTACCTTTAAAGATATATTTTGGCTGGCTCAATAGTTGAAAAATAGTGCCTCAAATTTAATTTGTGGCTTGCTTACAAATAAGAGTTATCTTCTTTTTGCCTATTTTGGTAGCTTCTAATTTTATCCTCTACTAATTTTTATTTATAACTTCCCTCATCTGTCCTATTTTTAAATAATTTTGAATAAACTCTGTATTAGGCATCTTGTTTATCAAAATTATGATGTAAATGTTTTCACAATATTTTGCTGCTTTTTAGAACTTGTATAGAGATCTTGTATCTGTATATTTTAATGTTTCTTTTTAAAAATTTTCTCTAAAATATCAAAGTTAAAATATATATTTATCCATAATCTCTTAAAGTACTTTGCTATTTTTTCTGCTATTTTGACTTTTTTCTAGTAACTTAGTGTTGTAGTTTGGTGTTAAATCCGTTAGTCCTGGAGTTTATTTTGGAGAATCATGTTATACTAGCCTTAACTTCTCCTTTCTTCTTTTACTTTTTCCTTCCAAAGTGTTGCTAACTATCTAAACCAAATTAATTAGAGGATTCTTTTTAATTCATTTGCATTGAAACACTTACTATATTATATTGAGTTCCTCATATATAATTGAATCTATTTTGAGACTGCTTTTTTTCATTGATTTATTATCTGATTTATCTGCATTAAATATTTTAAGGAATTTTGTAATAAAATGAGCTTCAATATCTAGTAGGGTGAGAATGCCTCATTTTCCTTCAAGCTTGTCTGCTAGTACTCCTGCCTGTAAATTTATTATTAAAAATAAACCCTAGCTCGCCCATTCCAAGAGGATATAGACTCATTACAGCAGATTTAAGAAGGAAAAAACTGAGTAAGAAATGAATAACTCCCTAAGTCCCACTTTCCCCAAATATGTTCTATTAATATATTAATATTTTAAAATGTCATCCCATGTGAATGTTTTTTTCACATTTGTGTTTCTAAGGCATCCAAAAATGATATACTCACAAAAATTTTTCCCCAAATAACTTTCAATGTTTAGAAAATTTGGAGAATAGCAGAAAATTCTAACCAATGAATAAGAATCCACCCAGTATCCATAGCACAGATGTAATCACTATTATCAATATCATGGTTTATCTCAGATTTTTATAAAACTTTAATGTAGCGTATATATGGTATATATACATATTATATTTATGTATGTATATCGTGTATATATATACAGTATAAACTGCATATATATGTACAGTATATACATTGTATATTTAGTTACATATGCAGTACTTAGTTACATATATATCTCTATGTCTCTCTCTACATATACTTAAAGCATTCATAGATCCCAGAGGAAAAATTTAAAGATGAGAAACTCAATGACAGTTATTATCAGCAAGTCTTGTCAATAAAATTGACTTGAATGTTTCATCCTTTCAAGCAGGGAAAATGTCCATTTTGCTTAGCACTACTTTAAAATTTGTTTATGTATATACCAAGAAGTTTGTATGAAGCTACATGATTTTCCTTTGTTTTCCGTTTGGTAAGGTCCTTCTTTGGGAATTGAGGAGGTTCTATGCAGTTTGAATCTATGGAACTTTCTTTGGTTCTTGTTTCCATTCTAGTTGTGACTTATTTTAAGTAAAACGCAAAAGCCTTAGGTTATCCCTTTTAGTTTTAAAGTGTTAGTTTTCATTTCACTTATTAGTTATCTATATATGTTTAGATGCATTTTATTGGAATTTTATAAAGCCTGTAACTGAGGAAAATTGAATTTTCACATGTTGAATTTATTTATTCAAGAATTTTTAATATCTATATTAAATATAGAATTATAAATTCCACAATAAGGCAGTTTTCCTAATATAGGTTTCACTATTCTTTCATGAGTAATTTTAAAATGTTACTGTTACTTTGGAGCCTTGGCATTTTCAAATGCCTCGTTAAACTGTTTAAAAAAATACAGAGTTTTCAAGTAAATGATGTATAGTATTTGACCTCACACTTATTTTTAAGCCACACCAGGACTCTTAATGGATTTATAACTAACAGAATTATAATATTCTTCTAGATTTTTCCTAGAATATTCTGCTTTCTCAACATCAGTTTTGTCATCATTTTATAAGCATGCTCAAAAGTTTCACAGCTAAATATGGTTAAGTAATATACCAGAATGTTACCCATTCTTATTTTCCTATAAATCCAACCCAGATTTCAGCAGGCATCTCAATTTTATTGGGTATATGTTCAATTTGTAAGTAAATTCCAGTGTGTTGTGGGCTAGAAAGTCTGACCTCTCCAGAACACAGCAAGCCTGGCTCTTTCAGTCACTGATACTCATCGCAGATCACCTAGGAAGGTTCTTTCATTTGTGTATAGACTATCTGTACAATTAAATAGTAGAGACTTCTGTGGTCTGGTCCCATTTCTCCTACTGTACAGTCATCGTGACACTTGCACCCTGTAGGTAGTCCATGAACATGTGTGAATCAATTTAGGGCTCAATATCAAATAAGATGGAATGACTTAGGAATGATTTGGGATCATTTTGCTTCCCCCATGGCTCAGCCATAAAAAATCTACCTGCAACGTAGGGGGCACAGGAGATACAGGTTCAATCCCTGGGCTGGGACGATCCCCTGGAAGAGGAAATGGCAACCCACTCCAATATTCTTGCCTGAAAAATCCCATGGACAAAGGAACCTAGCGGGCTACAGTCCAAAGGGTCACAAAAGAACTGGACACAACTGAGCGACTGAGCACCCAGCCCAAGTGACATCACTTTGTGGGGGGGGAGGGGGGAGGGATTTTCCCATATTTCTTCATTTGTCAAGTTTTGATCAAAGGCCCTCTTATGAAATTTTTAAAACTTGACCTTTTAAAGAACTGCTTAACCAAAGAATGAGCTTGATCAGAAGACTCAAGTCCCAGGGGTGTGATCCGGAAACCCCTTGCCTCAGACTCTCTCGCTACCCCAGGCAGAGGCAGTATTTGGGCTCATTGAAAAGCCAGAGAAGCTCCCCTACCCAGCGACTTCTTTAACTATAATTTCATGGATTGTTAAGTTTCTTTAAAATTTTAATTGACATATTCTTTACATACTCAGAAAAGGGCACGTATCTTCAAGTCAGTGAAATTCACAAACTGCACGTCAGTACATGAAGGGCAGCACCCCCATCAGCCTGCACCCCAGTTGGCCCTCCTTGCAGACACCCCCACCCCACCCCGGAGCAAAAGCACTGCTTTCACTTAAACCTAGAGTTTGGTGCTAGGGCTCCAGTTTTGCTTTTCTTAACCATGTTGTGTTTCAAATGAACGTCTTAGCAAGTTTCCTATGTTTCATAAGAATTTCTGATTGTAGTCTAACAAACAGAAATGTGGGGAAATCCAGGAGTAAAATTGCCAAATGGCTTATAATAGCCAAAAATTCACTTTTCAGCGCATAAGTGTATTTGGAGATAGTCCCAATTAAAAAAAAAAACAAAAATTACCCTAAAGTGACACAGCTTTGAAGATATTATGCATGAATATTTCTTCACTGATGGAGTCACAGTGATCCATGTGTTGAACCTGAACTCAACTGCGATTCTCTTCATAACCTAAAGATAATAGCTTGAGAGTCCATCAAGAAAGTGAATTCTTCCAAATGCATTTCTACTCAACTCTAACAGTTCACTAATAAAATGAGATGACCTTTTGCTTTCTCCCTCGTTCAGTAGGGAATTTAAAAGTTATCGGAAACCCATGTGTTTCAGATTATGGAAAGACAAAAATTATTTTTATTAATATTTATTATACTTGTCTCAATTTTAATAACAAAAACAGTGGTGAAAGCATGAGGATTTTAAAGAAAGTAAAAACAAGAACAGAAAAAGAATTGCTCATATTTTATCTTGCAGATATTTCCTGTAAGAGTCAAACCAATCTACTTTGTATTTCTCCATTTATAAAATAAACTTTTTGAAATTATTTTAGAATTACAGAAAAGTTACAATAACAGTGCAGTGCGTTCCCTTATGACCCCATCCAGTTCTCTCCGAAGTTAGCATCTTATGTTACCTTGGTGCCTTTGTCACAACTCAGAGACCAACATGGATTTAACTAAACTCCTGAAAGTGTGAGGTGCTCAGTCATGGCTGACTCTTCTGCAACCCCATGAACGGTCGCTCACCAGGCTCCCCTGTCCATGGGATTCTCCAGGCAAGAAAATGGGAGTGGGTTGCCCTGCCCTCCTCCAGGGGGGTCTTGCCAGTTCAGGGACTGCGTCTGGGCCTCCTGCGCTGGGAACAGATTCTTCACTCTGAGCCACCAGAGGAGCCCTGAGTTTATGTGAATTTCACCTGCTCTTCCCCTGATGTCTTTCACGCTCCCGGAGCCTTCCAGGACACCACAATGCATTCGATTTTTTTTAATCAGAGTTTTGAATATAATAAATACGAGCGCATGCTTACCCAGTCATGTCTGACTCTTTGCAACCCAATGAAATGTGGCGCACCAGGCTCCTCCGTCCATATGGTCTTCCAGGCAAGAACACCGGAGTGGGTTGCCATTTCCTCCTCTAGGGGATCTTCTTGACCCAGGAATCAAGTCTGCATCTCCAACACTGGCATGTGAATTTTTTACCACTGAGACACCTCTACCTCCTTAGTGAAGTGAAGTCGCTCAGTCGTGCCCGACTCTTTGCGACCCCGTGGATGGTAGCCCACCAGGCTCTTCCATCCATGGGATTCTCCAGGCAAGAATACTGGAGGGGGTTGCCATTTCCTTCTCCAGGGGATCTTCCCGAACCCAGGTCTCCCACATTGCAGGCAGACGCTTTAACCTCTGAGCCACCAGGGAAGCCTTAATACACATAAATTAATGCCTAATNATCCATGGGATTCTCCAGGCAAGAATACTGGAGGGGGTTGCCATTTCCTTCTCCAGGGGATCTTCCCGAACCCAGGTCTCCCACATTGCAGGCAGACGCTTTAACCTCTGAGCCACCAGGGAAGCCTTAATACACATAAATTAATGCCTAATATGGCAACGTAAATATTTCCCTGGGGTAAACATTTCCATTGTTAAACATAAGTATACACGCTAAGTCATTTCAGTCATGTCCAACTCTTTGTGACCCCCCCTGGACTGTAGCCCACCGGGCTCCTCTGTCCATGGGATTCTCCAGCAAGAATGCTGTTGTGGGTTGCCATTTCCTCCTCCAGGGGGTCCTCTTGACCGAACCCGCATCTCTTGGCCTCCTGCACTGGCAGGCAGTTTCTTTATCATTAGTGCCACCTGGGGAAACAGAAATAATATCAATATCAATACTGTTGTTGTTGTTTTTTGTCTTGAAATCCATAGTCCATTTCCCTTGCAAGAAAAGACGGGATGTCTGAGGGGTCTGTAGCATCCCGTCTTTGCTTTATCGACATTTCGGTCTCAGCTATAACTTCCAAGGCTGTAAAAGGTGTGTTGCCAGTATGCAGTGTATAACTCAGCCATCCATTCTGTCCCCAAATGGGGCTGCAGCCTCTTACCCAGCAAGGGTGTGTTCTTTCCTAGAACAGAAACAGATGGTTGCTGTCATGGTGACCTTTGACCAGAGCCTTCCCTGTGTGTTATTTTTCTTGTCCCCTGCTTCAATAAGGAGAGACTTCTTTTCAGTGTTGCAAGAGCTGGCTTCTGTTCAATTTCCACAAAAGTATTTAAAATGCAAATAGTGACCTGATAACCACATCTCTGAACCCTGTTCTTATCAAGTTTAAAGTTTTGGGAAACTGAAGAGCCAGGAAGCAGATCAACCAGGGTAGCCAGAAGTGATTCTGTGTCTCTTCCAACCTTCCCTAACCTCAGAGGCTCCTAACACTGTGCTGGCTGTTGGGTATTGATCAGAGGACAAACAGATGAAAGCTTCCTGCCCGTGGGACTTCACATTGCAGTGAGGTGGGAAGCCACAGAAAACAGTCAATAAACATAACTGATGAGTAAATTATAATACTTGAAAACAGCAAAGACATTGCAAACGTGAACATTTTAGGGCGAGCTTAAGAGAACCAGCAGAGTTAAGGGTGAGGAAGGGCAAGGGGATGTGTCTCTATTTCAGATAAGAGAGGCCAGGGTAAGTCTTTCTATCTAATTCCCGAAAGCTCAATTGTTCTTTAAACTTTCAACATTAAAACATTAAAAAACTTCAGACATGCGTAGGCTTCTCATGTGGCACGGTGGGAAAAAATCCAATGCAGGGGACCTAGGAGACAGGTTCAGTTCCTGGGTTGGGAAGATTCTCTGGAGGAGGAAATAGCAACCCACTCCGGTATTCTTGCCTGGGAAATCCCATGGACAGAGGAGCCTGGTGGGCTACAGTCCATGGCGTCACTCAACACACATGCACACATAGATATTTTAGAAATAAAGTCATAATGTTGAGGGATGCATTCTCATAAATAGTTCTGTAAAAATGGATGACATTCATTTTAAGGGTTAATTACACTTTTTAAGGGTCAAGTCCTACTTACACGATCTGTGTTGGTCAGCTGCTCTTTTGTTGTGGTGGGATTTCCTTTTTAAAAAGCATCTGCATTTCTGAGCAGTTAGAGAAACTGACTTTTCTCAAAATAGAGGAAACGCTTACTGTGTAAAGCTCTGAGCTAGGCATTCCGGAACATACAGAAAAGGGGAGAGATGAGTTCCATGTGAAAGCTCTGGGTTTGGCCCTGTGGATGCAGAATTATCATTTGCCCTCTTAATAAGCCCAGGAGATTGGCATTGCTGTCTGCACTTTAGATGAGCGAATTGAAGCCCAAACGTAGTCAGTCCCTCCTACCAGCAGCCCACTGTTGAGTTGGAGACTAAGCTAGTGTTGCTTGAGCAACTCAGGATTCACTAAGAGGACAGCCGAGGAGTGAGAGGTGAGTGTGGGCGGCAAGGATAAAGAAACAGGTTCGGGGCGTGTGAAACTTGGGGATCACAACGTAGTCAGTCCCTCCTACCAGCAACCCACTGTTGAGTTGGAGACTAAGCTAGTGTTGCTTGAGCAACTCAGGATTCACTAAGAGGACAGCCGAGGAGTGAGAGGTGAGTGTGGGCGGCAAGGATAAAGAAACAGGTTCGGGGTGTGTGAAACTTGGGGATCACTGCGGCGTCCAGGCGGAAATGTCCCCCAGAGACTAGAACATGCAACAGCCAACTATGCGATTTATCGCTACCTTTCTCCATCAGATAGTCGGCTGTGTTTCTACATTCGGTTTTACCTTCCTTGACTTCAGACCTGTTGGCACGTTGTGTCATGAAGCTAATGTTCTTCACTGTTAAGTGAGGTTGCCCAGTGCCTCCTGAGTATTCCTCTTTAATAAAGAGAAATATCCTAAAATAATACAAAGAAGTCATGACGAGAGAAAAAGCATATCCTGTGGAGATGATGACTCAGTGAAAGAACTGGTAACTTTGAGTTAAAATACTTGACCACTGGCAAAATTAAGCATGGAGATAGCGTTTTTTGTTTTTGCTATTTTATTCTTGGCGCTTCCCTGGGGGCTCAGTGGTGAAGAATCCACCTGTCAGTGCAGGCGATGTGATTTCCATCCCTGAGTTGGGAAGATCCCCTGGAGAAGGCAGTGGCAACTCACTCCAGTGTCCTTGCCTGGGAAATCCCATGGACAGTAGAGTCTGGAGGGCTTCAGACCATGGGTCACAAAAGAGACAGATTTTTTTTTTTTGTCTGTTTTATACCAGGTCAAAAACAAACTTCTCAATTTAGCTCTCCAGAAATTCTTTTAAAACTCTTCAACTCAAATTGTTTCCTAAGCTACAAATAAGTAACTTAACAAAATTTGCTGGTAAGGCAAACTGCTTATCTGTGATAATAAAACTCTATAATCCTCTTCCCACTCTTCAGATTTTGTGCTCCCACTGTGAGAGAAGTGTTTATCCCAAAACCACGACTTCTTCGATTTCTTCATAAGTCTGTGTCCAGCATTAGGTCAACTTGTGCATCTTTAAGGGGTTTCTCCTAATTAAATTTTTACAGCCACTGATTATTTATTCAAAACTAACTCAAGCAAAGGGTTTCCTGTGTGGCACTAGTGTTTCAGAGCCCTCCCTACCATCAATGCAGGAGACTAAGAGATCTGCACTGGGGAGACTCCCTGGAGAAGGAACTGGCAGCCCAGTATTCTTGTCTGCAGAATCCCATGGCAGGGGAGCCCGTGGACTCCTGGAGGGCTGTCGTCCATAGGACCACAAAGAGTTGGACACGGCTGAAGTGACTTAGTATGCAAGCAGCTCAAAAAAAAAAAAATCAAATTCCTACATTTGTCCTGACTTCCATATACTGAACGTTAGGCATCACTTTCAGAGTCCTCATTTCTAAGACATGTACAGTGTAATGTGTAAGAAGACAGAGGAAAGAAGAAGGAAAGANTGGAGGGCTGTCGTCCATAGGACCACAAAGAGTTGGACACGGCTGAAGTGACTTAGTATGCAAGCAGCTCAAAAAAAAAAAAATCAAATTCCTACATTTGTCCTGACTTCCATATACTGAACGTTAGGCATCACTTTCAGAGTCCTCATTTCTAAGACATGTACAGTGTAATGTGTAAGAAGACAGAGGAAAGAAGAAGGAAAGAAAATGAAGGGTGGACATCTCATTCAGACTGAAGAGCTTGGAAGAAGTTTCTGGACTGGGATGAGTGAGAACGGTGGGAGTAGGATATGGACAGAATACGGACAGTCGTGGACAGAATACGGACAGTCGTGGACAGAATACGGACAGTCGTGGACGGAACACGTGCTACGGGAAAAGTTTGGGGTGGGCTGCTTCTCATGGAACCACACACAATGTGCAATAACTGCGTGATTTATAGTAGTTTCTATTAGGTTTAGCTTTGTGGAAATAATGGATAAGAAACTGATTCCGGTTTGAAAGGGTTTGATTCCAACACAGAATGTAGTACGACAGCTATTTGTTTGTTCTTTAATTGTTAAGTCGTATCCGACTCTTTGTGACCTCATGGACTGTAGCCCACCAGGCTCCTCTGTCCGTGGGATTTCCCAGTATTCCCAAGAACATGGCAGTGGGTTGCCATCTCCTATTGCAGGGGATCTTCCTGANTCCATAGGACCACAAAGAGTTAGACACGGCTGAAGTGACTTAGTATGCAAGCAGCTCAAAAAAAAAAAAAATCAAATTCCTACATTTGTCCTGACTTCCGTATACTGAACGTTAGGCATCACTTTCAGAGTCCTCATTTCTAACACATGTACAGTGTAATGTGTAAGAAGACAGAGGAAAGAAGAAGGAAAGAAAATGAAGGGTGGGCATCTCATTCAGACTGAAGAGCTTGGAAGAAGTTTCTGGAGTGGGATGAGTGAGAACGGTGGGAGTAGGATATGGACAGAATACGGACAGTCATGGACAGAATACGGACGGTCATGGACAGAACACGTGCTACGGGAAAAGTTTGGGGTGGGCTGCTTCTCATGGAACCACACACACAATGTGCAATAACTGCATGATTTATAGTAGTTTCTATTAGGTTTAGCTTTGTGGAAATAATGGATAAGAAACTGATTCCAGTTTGAAAGGGTTTGATTCCAACACAGAATGCAGTACGACAGCTATTTGTTTGTTCTTTAATTGCTAAGTCGTATCCGACTCTTTGTGACCTCATGGACTGTAGCCCACCAGGCTCCTCTGTCCATGGGATTTCCCAGTATTCCCAAGAACATGGCAGTGGGTTGCCATCTCCTATTGCAGGGGATCTTCCTGACTCAGGGACCGACCCTGCATCTCCCGCATTGACGAGGGGATTCTTCACCACTGAGTCATCAGATATTAGCAATTCCATNGTGGGATTTCCCAGTATTCCCAAGAACATGGCAGTGGGTTGCCATCTCCTATTGCAGGGGATCTTCCTGACTCAGGGACCGACCCTGCATCTCCCGCATTGACGAGGGGATTCTTCACCACTGAGTCATCAGATATTAGCAATTCCATGAACTGTCAAGGCTCTTTTCCTGATTAAATGAAACTTGAATGTCACATTTTAAAAGGTGGCTTTCAACCTCAATCAGTCCAATCACTATTCCAATTATAAAGCTGGTTGGATTTTATTATATTAAATATTGAGCGATACTAAATGATTTCTGCCCTGAAAGTTCTTATATTAGGAATTCTCTTTTGTAAACTAGTTTTGTCCTCAATATAATGCCTTGTTTTAGAAATATTTTTCACATGGTTTAATATTATGAGTGAATTTCCTTATGCTGTAAAACTGTACTTAAGATTAATCATTTGTGTTTCTCAGATCATTATGATATGTAATATATATACATAGATACACATGTACATATATATATATTTAGAAATATGTGTCTCCCCATTGACAGAAAAAGTTTTTAAAGTATGCTGCTGCCTTGCTTAGTTAAAAAGAAGTTTAAAAGACAGACTATTCTCAAACTGTTATATAATTCCCCTCAATTGTAGCAGAGGGAAGATGTATAAAAGACATTTGAAAACCAAATGCCATCAATTAATACTACAATTGTTATTAACATTATGTTTCTTATTTTGGACTATGCATCCTCAAAACTCTTGTGGTTGGATATCTATGCTGTTGGGAGATTTAAAAAAAAAAACAATGCTGCCCTTTTTTGACCTACTTTTTGTGAGCAATAATCTATAGATCAGTCTAAGATCAGCTCTATGTTGAACTGGAAAGAAAGTCCTGAAAGACTTAACTGGAGATAAGTTGTTAATAGATTCCATGTGTCCTAAAAAGGGATTTCCCTGATGGTTCAGACAGTAATGAATCTGCCTAAAAAGAAGAAGACCCAGGTTTGATGCTTGGATTGGGAAGATGCCCTGGAGAAGGGAATGGGAAGAGTTAAAAGGTGAAGAGGTTAAGAGAACTGATGGGGTTGAGGACACTGAGTGGCATCTAACAAGGACAGGATGGAAGGTCCTGTTCTTATTTCCAAGAATGGGTGTCCTTGAAAAGCCCCGTGACTTTCTCCAGAATAAGGAAGATTAATGAAGAGCACCAGCTTCAGTGAGTATAATTCAAACCCTGCTATTAAACTGTCATTTTCATGTCCCATTTTCTTTTCTGAAGGTTTTTTGAAATAAAAANGAAGAAGACCCAGGTTTGTACGAACCTAACCCTTCTACGGGACCTCTTCCCTTACCCTTCTCAATTTTCCACTTCTCCAATTCTCTTGACTACCCCAACTCCTGTGACTCACCGTAGATTGTTCCTGTCCTACCTTCCAGGACAAGAATAAAGGTTCTTACCCACAGGAACTTTTCGGGGCACTGAAAGAGGTCTTATTCCTTCATTAATGAAGAGCACCAGCTTCAGTGAGTATAATTCAAACCCTGCTATTAAACTGTCATTTTCATGTCCCATTTTCTTTTCTGAAGGTTTTTTGAAATAAAAATTTCTCTTCATTGTGCATTTCCTTCTAAAAGTTATATTTCTGCTACCATGCAATAAAATAGACCATTGGGTTTTTAAACAAAGATTTCTTAAATATATGGACCATTTTAAAAGTCTTTACTGAATTTGCTACAATACTGCTTCTGTTTTATGTTTTGGTTTTTTTGGTCACAAGGCGTATAGGATCTTAGTTCCCCGACCAGATATTGAACCTCTGCACCCTCTGCACTGGAGGCAGAGTCTTANTATATTTAAGAAATCTTTACTGAATTTGCTACAATACTGCTTCTGTTTTATGTTTTGGTTTTTTTGGTCACAAGGCGTATAGGATCTTAGTTCCCCGACCAGATATTGAACCTCTGCACCCTCTGCACTGGAGGCAGAGTCTTAACCACTGGACAACAAGGAAAGTCCCCTGCTGCTGCTGCTGCTAAGTCACTTCAGTTGTGTCCAACTCTGTGGGACCCCATAGATGGCCGCCCACCAGGCTCCCCATCCCTGGGATTCTCCAGGCAAGAGTACTAGAGTGGGGTGCCATTTCCTTCTCCAGTGCCTGAGAGTGAAAGGTGAAAGTGAAGTTGCTCAGTCGTGTCTGACTCTTCCCGACCTCATGGACTGCAGCCCACCAGGCTCCCCTGTCCCTGGGATTCTCCAGGCAAGAGTACTGGAGTGGGGCGCCATTGCCTTCTCCAATGCATGAGAGTGAAAGGTGAAAGTGAAGTCTCTCAGTCCAACTCTTCCTGACCCCATGGACTGCAGCCCACCAGGCTCCTCCGTCCATGGGATTTTCCAGGCAAGAGCACAGGAGCAGGGTGCCATTGCCTTCTCCAGGGAAGTCCCCTAGACCTTTGTTTTTCAATGTGTAGGCGGTGGCCAAGTTCTAGTTGGGCTCTGGAGATTAAAGTTCAGGTATTTCATATGNCCAACTCTTCCTGACCCCATGGACTGCAGCCCACCAGGCTCCTCCGTCCATGGGATTTTCCAGGCAAGAGCACAGGAGCAGGGTGCCATTGCCTTCTCCAGGGAAGTCCCCTAGACCTTTGTTTTTCAATGTGTAGGCGGTGGCCAAGTTCTAGTTGGGCTCTGGAGATTAAAGTTCAGGTATTTCATATGAGTTCGGTAGTTTCCAGACATCCCTCATTATGTAAACCCCTTTCGGTCTGAGGAGAAGGCAAATCTCCTACAGGCATTTTATGGGAAGGGCCAAGGAGAGGGCTAAGTGAGACAGTGTTTTTTTGTTAAGGCATTTATCTATTTGTGGCCTTGCTGGGTCTCCATTGCGGAGCGGGCTTTTCTCCAGTTGCGGCGAGTGGGGGCCACGTTCCGTTGCGCTGTGCAGGCTTCTCGTGGCGGTGGCGTCTCTTGCTATGCAGCGTGTGCTCCCGGGTGCTTGGGATCCAGTGGCTGTGGCGCTCGGGCTCAGTAGTTGCGATTCCCGGCCTCTGGAGTGCAGGCTCAGTAGCCGCGGTGCAGGGGTTAGCTGCTCCGGGGCATGTAGGCTCTTCCCAGATCGGGGATCAAACCCATGACTCGGGCATCAGCAGGTGGATTCTTTACCACTGAGCCACGAGTGAAGCCCTGAAATGGTGTTTCTAGTATTTCCTAGGTCTCCTTATCTAGTTCCCTTGGCCTTCTTTCTCATAGTATCCTTCCATCGTGCTCCCAGTTTATTTGGCTCAATACCATTAAGAACAATAATGCTCCTGCTCCTGCTACTAAGAAGAAGACCCAGGTTTGATGCTTGGATTGGGAAGATGCCCTGGAGAAGGGAATGGGAAGAGTTAAAAGATGAAGAGGTTAAGAGAACTGATGGGGTTGAGGAAACCTGAGTGGCATTTAACAAGGACAGGATGGAAGGTCCTGTTCTTATTTCCAAGAATAGGTGTCCTTGAAAAGCCCCGTGACTTTCTCCAGAATAAGGAAAATTAATGAAGAGCACCAGCTTCAGTGAGTATAATTCAAACCCTGCTATTAAACTGTCATTTTCATGTCCAATGAAGAGGTTAAGAGAACTGATGGGGTTGAGGAAACCTGAGTGGCATTTAACAAGGACAGGATGGAAGGTCCTGTTCTTATTTCCAAGAATAGGTGTCCTTGAAAAGCCCCGTGACTTTCTCCAGAATAAGGAAAATTAATGAAGAGCACCAGCTTCAGTGAGTATAATTCAAACCCTGCTATTAAACTGTCATTTTCATGTCCCATTTTCTTTTCTGAGGGTTTTTTGAAATAAAAATTTCTCTTCATTGTATATTTTCTTCTAAAAGTTATATTTCTGCTACCATGCAATAAAATAGACCATTGGGTTTTTAAACAAAGATTTTTTAAATATATGGACCATTTTAAAAGTCTTTACTGAATTTGCTACAATACTGCGTCAGTCGTGTCTGACTCTTCCCGACCTCATGGACTGCAGCCCACCAGGCTCCTCTGTCCCTGGGATTCTCCAGGCAAGAGTACTGGAGTGGGGTGCCACTGCCTTCTCCAATGCATGAGAGTGAAAGGTGAAAGTGAAGTTGCTCAGTCGTGTCTGACTCTTCCCGACCCCATGGACTGCAGCCCACCAGGCTCCGTCCACGGGATTTTCCAGGCAAGAGCACAGGAGCAGGGTGCCATTGCCTTCTCCAGGGAAGTCCCCTAGACCTTTGTTTTTCAATGTGTAGGCGGTGGCCAAGTTCTAGTTGGGCTCTGGAGATTAAAGTTCAGGTATTTCATATGAGTTCGGTAGTTTCCAGACATCCCTCATTATGTAAACCCCTTTCGGTCTGAGGAGAAGGCAAATCTCCTACAGGCATTTTATGGGAAGGGCCAAGGAGAGGGCTAAGTGAGACAGTGTTTTTTTGTTAAGGCATTTATCTATTTGTGGCCTTGCTGGGTCTCCATTGCGGAGCGGGCTTTTCTCCAGTTGCGGCGAGTGGGGGCCACGTTCCGTTGCGCTGTGCAGGCTTCTCGTGGCGGTGGCGTCTCTTGCTATGCAGCGTGTGCTCCCGGGTGCTTGGGATCCAGTGGCTGTGGCGCTCGGGCTCAGTAGTTGCGATTCCCGGCCTCTGGAGTGCAGGCTCAGTAGCTGCGGTGCAGGGGTTAGCTGCTCCGGGGCATGTAGGCTCTTCCCAGATCGGGGATCAAACCCATGACTCGGGCATCAGCAGGTGGATTCTTTACCACTGAGCCACGAGTGAAGCCCTGAAATGGTGTTTCTAGTATTTCCTAGGTCTCCTTATCTAGTTCCCTTGGCCTTCTTTCTCATAGTATCCTTCCATCGTGCTCCCAGTTTATTTGGCTCAATACCATTAAGAACAATAATGCTCCTGCTCCTGCTACTAATAGCCAAGACTGACTTTGCAATCATTCTGTCCCAGGTACGCTACTAAGTTTTTCAGGAGCATCATCTCACTCAAGCTTAACAGTGTGCATGTCCACGGCAAAGGAAAGATGGGGGATTTGGAAATTTGACTTTGTCTTGTGTCCACGTCCTCTTCTTTTTCTGTGTGGAGGGAAAATTAGAGTTTTCCACGCTCCAGTTGGCGCCTGCATCCTCACAGAACTTACCGTGGTCCCACGTGTGTAGTCATTCCTTAAGCGGTGTTTGTTAGAAGGGTAGGTGTACTACGGCAGCTCTAGACACTGAGATGCCAGGACATCTTCAGTCCTGAGATGCTTGGATGCTCTGCTGTTCCTTTCTTTCGCGCTGTCCTTATTCCCAGCCATTCGGCCTGCTCTGGTGCGTTTCCGTATTTGCTGTTGCAGAGGACCGCTGTAGTAACTGCAGTAATGAGTCACATTTCCCTGCTGCACAGATACTCCTGCTATTGTTTTCCAGCTTTTTAAAAGGAAAAAAATGGCACAAATGATCCTATTTACCAAACAGAAGTTGAATCACAGATGTAGAAAACAAACTCACGCTTTTCAAGGGGGGTGCGGCGGGATAAACTGGGGATCGGGGTTGGCATATATACACTATTGTATACGAATAAGGGGCTTCCTGGGGGCTCAGGAAGACCCCCTGGAGAAGGCAACGGCACCCCACTCCAGTACTCTTGCCTGGAAAATTCCATGGGCAGAGGAGCCTGGTGGGCTACAGTCCATGGGGTCGCAAAGGGTCAGACATGACTGAGCAACTTCACTTTCACTTTTCTCTTTCTGGTGGCTCACAGGGTAAGCAATCTCCTGCACTGCAGGAGATCTGGGTTCAATCTCTGGGTCACAAAGATCCCCTGGGAGAAGGGAATGGCTACCACTCCAGTATTCTTGCCTGGAGAATTTCAAGGACAGAGGAGCCTTGCGAGCTACAGTCCATGGGGTCACAAGAGTTGGGACACAGCTGAGCGCTAACACTTCCATATGTAAACACATAACTAATGAGGACCACCTGTATAGCACAGGGAACTCTCTTCAATACTCTGTAATGGCCTATATGGGAAGAGAATCTAAAAAAGGGTGAAAAGTGAAAGTGTGAGTTGCTCAGTCGTGTCTGACTCTGTGCAACATCATGAACTGCAGCCCACCAGGCTGCTCTGTCCATGGGATTTTCTAGGCAAGAATCCTGAAGTGGGTTGCCATGCCCTGACCCAAGGATTGAACCCAGGTCTCCAGCATTGCAGGTGGATTTGATAGTTTACAGTGAACAATATTGGATCTGTGATCTCCAAAGAAGAAGGTTTGGCTTTGGGACCAGGGACCAGGCTTGATCACTCAAGAGCTTTTGTGTAGCAGAATTTTATTAAAGTATAAAAAGGGAGAGGGAAAGCTTCTGACATAGACATCAGAAGGGGGATGGAGAGCGCCCCCCTCACTAGTGTTAGCAAGGGAGCTCTATAATAAATCAAAAGAATGTCTCAAGGTTGTAAAAATTTTACTAGACCCACTGTCACAATTTACAGTTTAGGATAACAGGATTAGAACTTAACAATAGAAAGATCCTACCAGACCCTCTCCCATAATATACATTCTAAAATATCAGAATTAGTCAGAAGGTTTTCAGGAAGCAGAAACTGTCCTCAACCAGGATACACTGTTGTTATATAATCCCTAGTACAGAGTTTAAACTGAGTTGTGTAATCATCAGTTCCAGGCTTAAATTAAAAAAAAATGTTTTATGTGACTAAGAAATGTAGAGAGAGAGAGAGAGAAAAAAAAAAAAAAAAGTCTGTCATTTCCTCCTCCTTGAGAATTTCAGACCCTTATCTCCTCATCAGGGACCCCCGACTTCTTATTAACCTGCCTAGGAATTGACTCTTTCAGATTCTTTACCATCTGAGGCACCAGGGAAGCATATGTATGAGTGACTCACTTTGCTGTACACCTGAAACTAACAGACCATTGTAAATCAACTATACTCCAATAAAAAGAAATTTAAAAAGAGCCACAAGGTAGCCAAACCATCAGATTAATATAAAAATGTGTTAGAAACATCTCGTGGTTAAAAAGGATTGCAGTTTTTAACATTACAGTTCCGCTTTTAAATACCAAAGAAAATTTTCAGGCGGATTTCTTATGTGATCACTGCCTTTAACAGCGTTCTTTTTAGGCCTGTGATTTGCATAGCTTCAGAATATCACATAATTATTACGTCTGTTATTCCACGGTTTCCACTAATGATCTGCAGTGGGAGTGCTCCGCTGTGTTAAGCTCTTAAAATGTATACATTGTGAAGCATGTTTTTAAAGCATTACTTCAACTCTGAGTAAGATGGGTGGTATAAAATAATCTGAACTAATATTTTCTTAATTTAAAATAGGCACCCTAAGCAGTACTCTTGCCTGGAAAATCCCATGGATGGAGGAGGCTGGTGGGCTGCAATCCATGGGGTTGCTAGGAGTTGGACACGACTGAGAGACTTCATTTTCACTTTTCACTTTCATGCATTGGAGAAGGAAATGGCAACCCACTCCAGTTTTCTTGCCTGGAGAATCCCAGGGACGGGGGAGCCTGGTGGGCTGCCATCTTTGGGGTAGCACAGAGTCGGACACGACTGAAGTGACTTAGCAGCAGCAACAACTCCATATTCCATGTTTTCATAGATTCTGCTGTGCTTTCTTTTTCTACAGACACAGTACCTATTTTGCTTTTAACCTGAAGGCACTGTCTTCATTTAATAGAATAGCTTTATATTATTTGGGGCTTTCCTGATAGCTCAGTTGGTAAAGCATCGCCTGCAATGCAGGAGACCCCAGTTTGATTCCTGCGTCAGGAAGATCCGCTAGAGAAGGGATAGGCTCCCCACTCCAGTATTCTTGAGCCTCCCTGGTGGCAAAGCTGGTAAAGAACCCACCTGCAATGTGAGAGAGAGACCTGGGTTCGATCCCTGGGTTGGGAAGATCCCCTGGAGAAGGGAAAGGCTCCCCACTCCAGTGTTCTGGCCTGGAGAGTCCCATGGGCTGTATAGTCCATGGGGCCGCAAAGAACAGAATACGACTGCGTGCCTTTCATGCTGCACATTCTTTGGTACACCCTGGAATACTCTGTGTGCAGTGTGCACAGATGTGAGTGGAGGTGTCTCAGACGCTTTGCTGGTAATGCAGCTGCCTAGGGAAATCTTCTATTTTACCTTAAAAAGATGTCGTAGCTCTCCTTCTCTTTCTAATCCCAAACATTTTACCGAAAGCCTGACTTTGGCTCCAGAGTGAAACAGGCATGACTAACTTCAGGCCCCGTCACTGTCTATCCCTGGGGAGTGGACAAGTTGTTTACACTTTCCAAGATGTAATTTCCAGTATGTAATTCTTAGGATTTTTGTGAAGTTGCCTGGATTTATACTAGCTCAATAAATGGTAGCAATTATTTTTATTTTCAGTAATGTTAATAGTGGTATTTTCAGTACTAGTCAGTTATGATTTGATGTTAGATTTAAAAACAAAAAATCATTTTAGAGTAATCTGATCATCTGGCTCTTATATTTGAGGGAATTGGAGAGCAAATGACAGTAGCGAAACTTTCTTTCTGTTCAGGCAGATGTTTTAGAAGAAGTTCAGCTAAACTGTTTAGATGGTATTCCCTGGTGGCTCAGAGGGTAAAGCATCCGCCTGCAATCCTGGAGACCCAGGTTCGATCCCTGGGTTGGGAAGATACCCTGGAGAAGGAAATGGCCACCCACTCCAGTACTCTTGCCTAGAAAATTCCATGGATGGAGGAGCCTGGTGGGCTATAGTCTATGGGGTCACAAAGAGTCGGACACGACCTCACGTGTTGGCAAAATAATTTTTAAAAATTACTATATTTCAGTAGCAGAGAGTTTTTCTAAAACTTGAATTTCAAGTATATACATATTGCATTTAAATACAAGTTATATTGAAAGCTGTGGGCATACTTCCTAAAGGGATTTTAAGAACAGCATGTAGGCAGAGAGAAGGTGTTGATAGGACTGATTAGGGGCCATTGGGAGAGTGGGCTTGCAGCTTGGTATTCTTGGTCGTCTTTGTTCCCTTACTATTTCTATTAATGTAACTAAAATGATATATTTTTTGCTTTTCAGTCACTCAAGACTGCTTGCAGTTGATTGCAGACAGTGACACGCCTACTATACGAAAAGGTAATCAAGCATTCACAGGGACTTTTCCACTTAGAATTCAGTTCAGTCCAATTACCTGCACATTTCATGCCCCAAAACTGTATTTGCACTCCACCTCAAATCAATTATCTGCCTCAAAAGTTCTCATAATCAGATTTAAGATAATAGATTCATTTAAAATAATTGGGGAATAAATATTTAGGCTCCTATAATGACCTAACAAGGAGAATTACCTTTGGGACACTAATACTAAGAAATTTTAAATAATTAGCATGTGATAAAGCAAAATTAATACTAAATCAAAGTCAGCTTTTTATTTAGAAATGATTTTGGCTTCTATCATGCCTCAAGGTCATCTTCAGAAATATTCATTCCCCTGTTATATTAAGTCATAGAATATTTTAATAGGATGAAGATAAAACAACATATAGACATTTATATTATTTATCAATAAGTATATAATATGTACAAATAAATAACATTTTTGTGATAAACCTTCAGTGTGAAATTATTACTTTATCTTTTACATGTGCTGGTTAAAAACATACAATTTCCAGTTACAGTGTGGGCACCGGGGCTTAGCAGCGAATAATGCATATGTGAGTCCTCATTTTCACAGAATTTACCTTCTATGAGGGGAAAACAGAAAACAAGCAAATGAACAAGGAAAGTCTATCTTGCATCTGTATTTTCCACTGTGACTTTATCTTAAGTGCAACCGCAATGCTTCTGTTATTGCTTATTGTTTGACGTTTTCCGAAGTCCAATGTTTGCAACTTTTATTACATAGCAGATTGTCTCCTAAGAGTTCAGATAGAGCCAGAGGAAGATTCGAAAGACCAGTGAAAAGTTATAACTTGGAAAAGTCTTGTTTTACGCATTCGGCCAAACCCAGGAATGCTGCCCGTCACCGTAAAGGATGCGGCGGCTCCTCCCAGCGAGCTTGCACTTCACGGAGCTGTGGGCTCCCCAGTGTGGCGGCTGCTCCGTGCTGACCCTCCCTGTGGGATCCCCGGGCTTATCTGGACCCTTTGCCGTGTGAGGAGTTGTGACTCCAGTAAATCTCGAACGTGTAAATAAATGTTAGTGTGTGTGGACGTTTCCACAGTACTGCTTGACTGCATCCTAGAAATCTTGGTATGCTGTGTTTTTTCTTTGTCATTTGTCTCAAGATACTGCTTCACTGGGGCTTCCCAGGAGGTTCTAGTAGCAAAGAACCTGCCTGCCAATGCGGGAAACGCAAGAAACGGTGGTTGGATCCCTGGATGGGGAAGATCCCCTGGAGGGGGGCAAGGCAACCCACTCCAGTATTCTAGCATGGAGAATCCCATGGACAGAGGAGCCTGGTGGGTTACAATCCGTAGGGTTGCAAAGAGTTGGACATGACTGAAGCAAAGCCACTGAGCACACATTTTGCCTGGTTATGCAAAGAATTATTTGCCTTAAAAATGTAATACTTATTTTGTTTTATAGTCAACGTNGGCAACCCACTCCAGTATTCTAGCATGGAGAATCCCATGGACAGAGGAGCCTGGTGGGTTACAATCCGTAGGGTTGCAAAGAGTTGGACATGACTGAAGCAAAGCCACTGAGCACACATGTTGCCTGGTTATGCAAAGAATTATTTGCCTTAAAAATGTAATACTTATTTTGTTTTATAGTCAACGTCAAGTATTATGGTAGGTAGAAACATATTTCCTCAAATGCGTCCACACCATAATCCCTGAAACCTGTAAGTTTATTACTTTATCTGGCAAAGGGACTTTGAAAAGATGATTAAAATAAGGAATTTGGGCGTATTATCCCGGATGACTTGGGTGTTTCCAGGTGGCACTAGTGGTAAAGAATCCGCCTGCCAATGCGGGAGACCCAGGTTCAATCCCTGCGTCAGGAAGACGCCCTGGAGAAAGGAGTGGCCACCCACTCCAATATTCTTGCCTGGGAAATCTCGCGACGGAGAAGCCTGACGGGCTACAGTCCCTGGGGTCACAAAGAGTCAGACACGACTGAGGACCGCACACAGACATCCCCATCTAATCTCCCAGACCTGCACCAACCCCATGCTCTAGCCTCGGGTGGCCCCAGGATAATCACAGAGGCCCTTCTCGAGGGGGCTGGGGGCTCAGGGTCAGAGGAGGGAAAGTGGCGCTGAGAGCAGGATCCAGAGTGGCGAGACGGCTGCCGGTAGGACGGGGCGGGGGCCGCGAGCCCGGGAGAGCAGGCCGACGGTAGAAGCCGGGGGAGCCACGGGCCGGACATTCCAGCCGCCAGAAGGAACGCAGACCTGCCAGCCGTTTGACTTTTGCCCAGTGAGACTTCTCGTGTTTGAAATGCGAGATGATAAATGCGTGTTGTTTTAAGCCACTGTGTGTGGTAATTTGATACAGCTGTAATAAGAAATTCATGAGACTCCTCTGAATCAACTTTCCCTGACACATAATGGGCCTTTGAAGACTGCAGTTGTGCCAAGTGGTTGCTCTGCTTGAATTTTTCTTGCTTTAGTTATGTCTCTCGGGGTTCTAATCATGTATACACTGGTAATTATTTTTTGGCTGTGCCGGGTCTTAACTGTGGCACGTGGGGCCTTCTGTCTTCGTTGCAGCCTGCGGGCTCTTAGCTGTGGCCTGACGGGGGATTGAACCTGGGCCCCCTGCGTTGGGAACATGGTCTTAGCCACTGGACCAGCAGAGCAGTTCCTGTGCTGTTAATTCTTGACCTGTTTTTTTTGTTGTTGTTGTTTCCCTATAGTTCTACAACTTTTTTCAAATTCCTAATACTTTCTTTATTTCCCTCTCATTTTGCTTTGTGCAGAGTCTGTGTTTCCCTTCCAAAGCTTTTATGTTCATCTAAGTGAGCTTTTTTCCCTCCTAATTTCCCGAATCCTCTTAGCTGACAGCTGACACTGTATTGCCTGTAGATTCCTGCGTGTATATGAGAGACTCATCACCTTCTGTGAGTTGATTTTTTGCTGACTCTTTGTGAACTTTGCTGCCTCCCGGCCCTTAACCATTTCCTCGGTGTCTTCTCTTGACTTTTATGCTCAGCTTCGGTGTGACCTCAGTCGCTTCCAGCCTGCCTTGGAGTTATTTTGGAGGATATAGACATCACTCTACATCAGACAACAGACATCAGTCTGTTTCTTGTACAGGGCTTACGGGAGGTGAAAAAGTAGAGAGGTGATTCCCACGGTCAGGATGATAGCAGAAGTCTCTTTTGGTTTTTCAACATAATGATTTCATAGAGGCAGTGATGAGGTTTAATCTCACAGTAGAATTTGACAGTTGATAAGTAAGTAAGTAAAGTCGCTCAGTTGTGGAAGTAAGTAATGTCGCTCAGTCATGTCCAACTCTTTGGGACCCCATGGACTGTAGCCCGCCAGGCTCCTCCCTCCATGGGATTCTCCATGCAAGAGTACTGGAGTGGGGTGCCATTTCCTTCTCCAGGGGATCTTCCCGACCCAGGGATCGAACCCGGGTCTCCCGCATTCCAGGCAGACATTTTAACCTCTGAACCACCAGGGAAGCCCTGACAGTTGATAAGCCTGGTTTTACTGAAAAGATTTTGTGGGGGATGTTGGTTCCGGCTGTGCTGGGTCCCCTCTGCCGCTGCGGGCTCCCTCTAGCTGTGGCGAGAGGGCTCTGCTCTCTGTTGCAGCGCGCAGCGTTTCCACTGCGGCGGCTTCTCTTGTTTCAGAGCGCAGGGCCCAGGGTGCAGGCTCGGGGGGCCTGGCTGCCCCGCAGCATGTGGCATCTTCCTGGACCAGGGATCGGATCCGTGTCCCCTGCACTGATGGGCGGATTCTTCACCACTGGGCCGTCAGGGAAATCCTCCCTTCTTCCCAAAACATGTGCTTTTCTTGGTTTGTTTCTCCAGCTGTGTTCCTTGCTTTTTTTACGCACTGCTTTTTTAAACTTTTTAAAAAATTCCTTCAGTGTGGATGTTTTTCAGACCTCTGACACAGTCCCCTTATCTTCGTTCTTATTTCTTTGCAGTCTTAAATCCTCCTGTGCTGTCACTTAACAGCCATGTGTGATGGCGTCCATGTAGACCTTTAGTCCAGTAGACTTTGCTGAGATCCCAGCCTGCTAATACTGCTGTCTTCCGAGTATCTTGGTGACATCTCAGCGTGAACCCTAGGCCTTTCCTCTGCATCTGGTCTTCTTCCTGTGTTCCCTGTTCCAGTAGATGTGCTGGCCCTTTAGTTGTTCAACCCAGAATTCTGGGTGTCATTCTTGACTGCTTCCTTGAAGTCACGGCATTAATCTCAAAACATTATTGATGATTCCTCATGGCAACCCACTCCAAGTATTCTTGGCTGGAGAATCCCATGGACGGAGGAGCCTGGTGGGCCCCAGTCCACGGGGTCGTAAGGAGTCAGGCTCGACTGAGCGACTTTACTTTCACTTTCATATGTGTAATCTGAACTGATCTGTTTCTCTTCATTTCCATTTCACCTTCCTAGAACAAACCCCTGTCATCTCTCACCTTGGCTGGTTCCCTTGCCTCCAGTTTTGCACTCTGCTCACCTGGGAACTCCACAGCGGTGTTTCTAAAACTCAGACGTCGTCATTCTCCGCTGCGCACAGCCCTGCCAGGCCTCCCGTCGCCTTTCTGGCGGCTCCGCCTGCGTGGCTCTGCGGGTCTGGTTTGTTTCTGTGCATTTTCCTAGTCCTGCCTCAGCCGCGAAGCCAAGTGTTTGTGGATTTCAGTGCCAGACATGTGTGTCCAAGTAAAAAGTAAATCCCTATTCCTTGACTTGGCTCACTTAACACTTAACATGTGAATTAAATTAAAATGACTGTATTCAAATATAAAAATAATTCGCATGTATTTCTGAAAATGCCTGCTTTTAAGAGAGTAGATCTTTCCTGTTCTAATATATGTAAAAGATTTGTAGATAAATTTTAGAACAATACATTTTTATAGGAAAATCAGATCTACTTTGCTAATATCTTTTATTCTATTTTATGAATAGGAAACATCCTCCCAATTATTTATACTTCCAGTGTTACTTCCTTGAATAATTGACCATAAACGCTCCAGAGAGCACCTGTCAATCACAGCTATCACACTTGGCTACTTCTCTTGATTTTCTATTTTATTATCTTAAAATTCCTGGAAACAGTGTTAAAGGAGAAGATACTGATAATATTTTTGACTTCACTTATATTAGTATTTTAGCTGTTGAAAGCAAAATTAAGCATTAATGCTCCTAGTATTTACCTTCATTGACTGAAATAAAACCCCACCATGTAAGAGTTGTGAGTTGAGTTAATTCAGTGTCTTGAAAGTGAAAGTGAAGTTGCTCAGTCGTGTCCGACTCTTTGTGACCCCGTGGGCTGTAGCCCACCAGGCTCCTCCGTCCATGGGATTCTTCAGGCAAGAATACTGGAAAGGAAAGGAAAGGAAAGTCGCTCAGTCGTGTCCGACTCTTTGCGACCCCGTGGACTGTAGCCCACCGGGCTCCTCCGTCCATGGGACTTTCCAGGCAAGAGTACTGGAGTGGATAGCCATTTCCTTCTCCAGCGGATCTTCCCGACCCAGGGATTGAACCCAGGTCTCCCGCATTGTAGACAGACACTTTACTGTCTGAGCCACCAAGGAGTGGGTTGCCATTTCCTTCTCTAGGGGATCTTCCCGACCCAGGGATCAAACCCAGGTCTCCCGCATTGCGGGCGGACGCTTTAACCTCTGAGCCACCAGGGGAGCCTACTGAGGCCTGTAGCCCAGCCCCAGGAGGCAGCCTCTCAGACAGCTCTGAGAAACTATTTCAAAGTAAGGCAGAAGCCTGGATTTATGTAATTTTTTTTTTTCTGGGATAACAAAAGATTACTGCTAATCACACAAAAAAAACAAAGAACAGACATCTCAATTCAATGATTTTAGTGCTTTTCTATGTACGAATAGGAGGTGCAAGAATCTGGGGTCATTGAAATCTTTCCTTTCCACATTCTTAAATATCTACTGTAAGAAGTGATTCCTACCAGCTTAGAGAAGCTTTCTATAGAACAGGCATTCAGCGCATGTTTTCTTGTTAGCATTTACATATCCGTGGTCTAACTAGCATGCAAAAAACACTAAGTAATTTTAAATACGTAGAAACATATCACATATGCTTAAGTTTATAATCACTTTACCTTTCAGTTGATCTTTCAGTGTATTTTCTTACATTTAAATTCACTTAGCAGCACAGACTGACGGAGTGGGCACCGCATGCCTGGCTCCACTCTTGGCCGCTGGGTTTCTGGCTGTCACTATGGGATGGTCATCGCCTCGGCCTCAGAGCCAGCAGCACGGATCTAGGCGTGCTTAGTCGTGTCTGACTCTTTATGGCCCATGGACGGTAGCCCACCAGGCTCCTCTGTCCGTGGAACCTTACAAGCAAGAATACTGGAGTGGGCTGCCGTTCCCTACACCAAGGGATCTTCCCAACCCAGGGATCCAACCTGCATCGCTTGTGTCTCCTGCACTGGCACGTGGATTCTTTACTGCTCGTGCCACCTGGGTGGAGTGTAATCCATGCGTGTGTGTGGGTGTGTGTGTGTACACGCGTGCTCTCATGTATGTGGGCAGGGTTGGGGGAGAGATATACGCAGTACATAAAAACAAATAGATGATGCTCTCTAACAAGAATATTTCCAGCAAGATAAGATAAAGTGCCAAAAATAAAAGAGAAAATAAGAATATAAGCCTAATAAGGACTTGTTTTTCTTTTTCTTCTGACAATATAATGGTGAGATTTGGTAAGAACTGGCTAACTTTATAGGTATAAGTATGGTGTAGAGAAATAGGGGATCAATGTAAAGTATTGTAAAAAAAATGTAGTCAGTAAATATGTCTAGTCAGAATATAATCCTGCAGACTTAGAAATACATGTTTCACATCAAGAGTTCATATTACCTCTCTGATGGAGAGTGTTTCATTTCCCAGAGATTCAGTAACCAGGTAGTAAGATGCTTTTAAAACATGGAACGCTAGTGACTAATTGCACAGTACAATGATTAGTATTTATTTAAATACATGTTTGCTGCATTTGTTTTGGGTCAGGCATCATTTAAGGCCCTGAGGAAACAGCAAGGAACCAATCATGAACAGTCCCCAAGCTCAGAGAAGCTGGACTCTTAAGATGTCTATGGTTTTGAAGGTGGACAAGAAGCCCTTTGTGCTCAGAGTGTCAAATAAAACGTGAAAATAGTTTGCCTTCAGTCATCAGCTTGTATTTATAATTTTTAATAATAACAACCCTGATATTAATTCTTCCTTGCGTTTTCAGAAGTCTATCTTAAAGAATGCTGTGGGCACATGATCTCTAAACAGAATTTGAAGCTACGGCATTATAATCTTTTCTCCAAAATAATGTCATATGAAAACAGGCAACGATGAGGTTACCTCTGTTCTGTGTAACTGGGGAGATCTTTATTGGTGGACTGTCGTTACCCAGGGTGGCACCAGAGGGTTTTCACCAAAGGAAGGGTTTTCTCGGAGACCATCTTTGGGAACAGAAAGTTGGGGGGATCGGGCTGCCCCTATGTGGGAACTGAGGAGAGGAGGGGTGAGCTGTAGGGGCCCCTCCCTGCTGCCTCCACTCTCCTTTCTACCCCCAACCCCCCAAAAAAAGGTAGAGGAAAATTTTTCTCCTCCCCAACAGACTCAAAGAGAAACTGAAAATCTCTTTCAGTTGTGTTATTCAGAGACCTTTCTTTGGCCTCAAACTCTCCCATCCAGACTAGACATTATTTTGAAAGTTGCTGAAATACAGAAGGAATCAAAACCCCAGACATGACATATGAAATGCTTGCTTTCAAGTTCCTATATCTGATAGCTGGCCTGGGTGAGTATGTAAATGATGCTGAGAAATCACCGGAAGATGGTCACTTTTTAAAATATTAAATTCTCCTCTAAGTTTCAGACTTAGGTTAGTAACTAAGCATGTTATCAAAAGGTATGTGAGTCGGGTCCGGCTGCTCACCCTCAAAAGCCAAAAACCAGGCCAGCTGGAAAGGAAAATTTGCCTCATTTCAGATGCTGGCAACTTATGGGGGAGAGTGGTGGACAACTGTCCAGAGGCCGACTCCCCCTGATCCCCTGCTGACAAGCAGGGGGTGAGAGTTTTCGTAGACAGATTCAGGGTGGGGGGGCCACATGCAGAAACAGCACAGTTATCTCTGACAGTCATCCCCAGAGTGGTCGTCAGCGGTCTAGCTTTCATAGCTAGAGTCAGGGGTCAGGGGGGGCCACATGCAGAAGCAGCACAGTCATCCCTGACAGTCATCTCTGACAGTCACCCTGAGTGGTCGTCGTGGTCTAGCTTTCATAGAGTCAGGGGTGGGGGGCCACATGCAGAAGCAGCACAGTCATCCCCAACAGTCATCCCCAGAGTGGTCATCAGCCGTCTAGTTTTCATAGAGTCAGGGGTGGGGGTGCCACATGCAGAAACGGCAGAGTCATCCCTGACAGTCATCCCCAGAGTGGTCGTCAGTGGTCTAGCTTTCATAGAGTCAGGATGGGGGGAGCCACATGCAGAAGTGGGACAGTCATCCCCAGGGTGGTTGTCAGCCGTCTAGCTTTCATAGAGTCAGGATGGGGGGAGCCACATGCAGAAACGGCACAGTCATCCCTGACAGTCGTCCCTGACAGTCATCCCGAGTGGTCATCAGCGGTCTAGTTTTCATAGAGTCAGGGTGGGGGATCACATGCAAAAGCAGCACAGTCATCCTGGAAAGTCATCCCTGACAGTCATCCCCAGGGTGGTTGTCAGCCGTCTAGCTTTCATAGAGTCAGGATGGGGGGAGCCACATGCAGAAACGGCACAGTCATCCCTGACAGTCGTCCCTGACAGTCATCCCGAGTGGTCATCAGCGGTCTAGTTTTCATAGAGTCAGGGTGGGGGATCACATGCAAAAGCAGCACAGTCATCCTGGAAAGTCATCCCTGACAGTCATCCCCAGGGTGGTTGTCAGCCGTCTAGCTTTCATAGAGTCAGGATGGGGGGAGCCACATGCAGAAACGGCACAGTCATCCCTGACAGTCGTCCCTGACAGTCATCCCGAGTGGTCATCAGCGGTCTAGTTTTCATAGAGTCAGGGTGGGGGATCACATGCAAAAGCAGCACAGTCATCCTGGAAAGTCATCCCTGACAGTCATCCCCAGGGTGGTTGTCAGCCGTCTAGCTTTCATAGAGTCAGGATGGGGGGAGCCACATGCAGAAACGGCACAGTCATCCCTGACAGTCGTCCCTGACAGTCATCCCGAGTGGTCATCAGCGGTCTAGTTTTCATAGAGTCAGGGTGGGGGATCACATGCAAAAGCAGCACAGTCATCCTGGAAAGTCATCCCTGACAGTCATCCCCAGGGTGGTCGTCAGCCGTCTAGCTTTCATAGAGTCAGGATGGGGGGAGCCACATGCAGAAACGGCACAGTCATCCCTGACAGTCATCCCTGACAGTCATCCCGAGTGGTCATCAGCGGTCTAGTTTTCATAGAGTCAGGGTGGAGGGATCACATGCAGAAGCAGCACAGTCATCCCCAACAGTCATCCCCCGAGTGGTCGTCAGTGGTCTAGTTTTCTTAGAGTCAGCTATGGGGGGATCACATGCAGAAGCGGCACAGTCATCCCTGACAGTCGTCCCTGACAGTCATCCCGAGTGGTCGTCAGCCGACTGACCAGGGTCATCTTGGTCGTTTCAGGCACAGCTGGTCTTCAGTCCCGGGTGCACTGGTTCCATTTCTTTGTGGTCAATTCTCGGAACTGGGGCAGCTCGTGTCCTGGGTAGGGTCTGGTCATCAGTGGTTAACTCCTCCACCTGGGGTTTCAGTATCTGTAAGACAGCTCACAGGATGTGGCTCAGAATATGGTCTGTAGCCCTTGAGAAGGGGCTGAAGGTCCTTGACGATGGCTAATGACTAGTACTATCCAGTCTCCTTAGACTGTTTTCCTTTGTTGCAGCATTTCTCACTTCTCTGATTAAACTTAAGCTTTGACGAAAGATTTCCACGGAAAAAGGGCAGGCAGGGGACATGGTCAGGGGGCAAGGCTCATAGAGTCCTGCTCTGTTTCAAATGGAGGTGAAAGACTGCGTCTCTCAGGGTTTTCCTTTTCCCTTAAACACCGTTCTCTTCGTTGTAGGAGCGTACACCTTTGTCCCTTGGCTTCTCAGCTTTAAAAGGGGAAGAGCCCTAGAAGAAAGAGAGAATAAGATTTTGGTCAAGGAGACGGGCTACTTCTTCATCTACGGGCAGGTAGGTTGGCCCTGAATCCACCGCCGCTGTCTCACGCCCCCGTTTCGTGCTGACTTCTGACAAAGTTCTTTGGTTTGTTCCTCAGGTTTTATACACCGATAACACCTTTGCCATGGGACACCTAATACAGAGGAAAAAAGTCCATGTCTTTGGGGATGAACTGAGTCTGGTGACTTTGTTTCGATGTATTCAAAACATGCCTGAAACACTACCCAATAATTCCTGTTACTCAGCTGGTAAATAATAGTTCTGTATACGTAGACAGAAAGACATTCCTCGCTATACTGTGTGGTTTTTATGGTCTCGAATGATAAGCCAGTCTGTTTTGATAGAGACAGATGCAATCATTACTTTAGATTTTAATTATTAGCTAACTAGTTATTAGTAAGTTTATCGTTTTTATATACGCTTAGAAAGGGCAGTAGCTTCACAGTGATCCACGCTAGAACAAGCTGTGCTTTCTTGGAGCTGTGGTAAGAGTGCTTGCATCATACGAGAGTGAGCCAGGCACATCCGTCCATGCTCCCTGCTTTAATCCTCCTTAAGAAAGGGAGGTGGGGACTGAGACACGCAGCACACGTCCTCTGCGGCTGCACAGCTGGTCAGCTCCAGGACTTGGTTTAAATCAGCCAGTGCGCCCTGAGTGGCCGTCACGGAATCTCACCTCTTCTTTACCTCCCTCCTGTGGGAGAAATGCCCTTTGGCCAGTTTCGAATGCCAGACCCTGGGGCGCCGTTTCCCTTCTGGGGTCAGTGGACACCAGATGGATGCGGTTGGGATGTGAAAGGGTAGGAGTAAGCCTGCCTTTCAACTCAGGGCCAGAGGACTGGAGAGGAAAGGGGACGTGCAGGCTGCCTTCATTTCAGGTCCGTCTGGGCTGTCATTGCCTTCAGTTGTTGTTCGGCCGCTAAGTCGTGTCGCACTCTTTGGAACCCGTGGACTGCAGCGCGCCAGGTTCCCTGTCCTTCGCTAATCTCCCGGAGTTTGCTCAAACTCATGTCCATTGAGTCAGTGATGCCATCCAACCATCTCAGCCAAAGGAATTGCCATCAAAGCCTTCATTTTATTTGGGGGTAATTTCAAACTGATCAAGGCCAGTACTTGAAAAAAAAAGTTGCCTTAAACACATTTATTTCTCTCTGGTGGTTTGACAACTCCACTCACGACCCCAAGGAATGTCTTCCTTTCCAGACGGTGTGGAACGCGGAGTGGGGGTTGGCTGTGTGTTCTGAAGCTGTATATTCCAAAGGCACTTACTGACAAACGCCCCAGGAATCAAGACAGAAAGGATAATAATGCAGATGCTTGCCATCCTGGACCCACAGCCATAAGGAGCTTTGATGGGGTGTTGAGGAAGTTTGCTTAGGTTTGAATTCCCTAATTTTCACAGAGAACTGTTATCCTGCAGCCTGTGGTAACCAGTATTTCTTGTTGCAAAATACCTATAAATTGTGAGGTCACTTCAACCTGTTGTTTACTTACAGTAATTAGCACTTAGAGCTTTACAACACACTCCTTTATAAATTCTTCTGATCATCAGCTCCTCAAGGTTCCTTCCTAGCCTTATTTTTTAAGAATAAATAACTTGACCTTAAAGATATATCTCAGTGCTGATAGCTTAGCATCATTTACAAAAAGTGTTCTCTAGAAAACTTCAGGTTTGCAGTTCTTATCTGTTCTAGAGAAAATCTGTTTTACAATCATTAAAAGCTACACACTTGTGTATAAAGTGTTTCCATAATAATCTGAAAAAAATTAAAGTAGTCCATTTGAAGAGCCCAGGATCACACCAAGGAACCTCTCTTGTACACGAAACTGATTCTTATTCATTATGTCATTAACGAATTAGCAGTTGCTACCATCTGGAAGAACTGAAATAGCCAGTAACTCAGTGTTGAAATTTTAAGTAGGACCTACTTTGAAAAGTAGTTAGTTCAGACCGACTTTGAGAATTACTGTTACCGAATGATCTGTGAACTATAGCCTTTGTCAGATTATTAGATTATCTTGAATATCTGTGATAATGACTAATCATTCAACAAATCAATCTTTTTTTTTTTTTTACTACTTAATGTAATCATCAAACGCCATGGGAATCCTGAAAGAGTGCACGTCACCCTTAATAATATCTAAGTTCTTCTGCTAGTGTCTGTTACTGTCTGTCTTGGTCTGTTATCAAAACACAAGATCCTGGAAGACAGACCCCTTGGTCATTCTGATCACTGCCCTAACTTGTCTGCGAAGGTGTCTGGTATACCTGGAATGTTCAGTGAATAAACACTCACTGGCTGTAGTTGGAGGAAGCCCAGGTGTTTGGGGCTTGACAGTGGAATTGAGGTTAAGGTAGATGTGCTTCTGTAAATATATTTTCATGGCTTGCTCATGAAACAGTGCAACTGCTTTTAAAATTATTGGCTGAAGTCCTGACAGTTTAGTTGTGTCAATATGTTGCTTCTTTGCTCCCTGGTTTCCTTCTCTGCCACCCCGCCCCCCTTTATTTTTTTCTTCACATTTTTCCTTTAAAATGGGGTCAGGCATGACCTGATACACTGAGCGTAGTTCCTGAGCTGCATTTTGTATTCCTGAATCACAGGCTACCTTATTGTAAATTAGGCACATGCAGATTAATCAGTTCTGAGAAGCTAATTAGCTTCTTACTTTTGATTATAAAGACAGGTTATGGTCATTTAAGGAAACACAAAATATAAAGGACTATAAAAAGCACTCCGAATGACTCCTAATTCCGTAGTCTGGGCTCTACAGAAAGACTCTGTTAGTAGATGGGTTTTGTTAATGAGCAGTGTTTTGCTTTTTACTCTCCAGTAACTCACACATTATGCGCCGTTTGAAAGTATATTCAGGGCTGTGCAGTGTGTGTGTGTGTGCATATGTTTGTATGTTTGTTTAACATTATTTTTTAAAGTTCCCCATGTCAAGTGAAGCAAAGCCACTTTTAACTTTTTAATATTCCATCTAGGGATGTGCTATGATTTACTAAACTTTTCCCTTATGGTTTTGGATTTTGGATTCTCTGTGTTATCAACAGTAGGTGGTGATGGGCTGGCATAAAGTTCCCTTGGGTTTCTCCATAACAACTACAGAAAGACTCTGTTAGTAGATGGGTTTTGTTAATGAGCAGTGTTTTGCTTTTTACTCTCCAGTAATTCACGCATTATGTGCTGTTTGAAAGTATATTCAGGGCTGTGCAGTGTGTGTGTGTGTGCATATGTTTGTATGTTTATTTGACATTATTTTTTAAAGTTCCCCATGTCAAGTGAAGCAAAGCCACTTTTAACTTTTTAATATTTCATCTAGGGATGTGCTATGATTTACTAAACTTTTCCCTTATGGTTTTGGATTTTAGATTCTCTGTGTTATCAACAGTAGGTGGTGATGGGCTGGCATAAAGTTCCCTTGGGTTTCTCCATAACATCTTGCAGAAAAACCCAGGTGAACACATTGGCCAACCCCACACATTCGTTTGTCTGTTACAACTCCTGCTCATTTCTTTTACTATTTTCTTTTTTAATTGTTAGGCAAATAGAATAATAACTGGTCTTGAAACCCACTGGTGTAATGTGGAAAGTGAAAATTTTTTCCCGTAACCAAGTCGTCTTCCTCAGTGTGCTGCCCTCCCCTCCCCTTTCCTTGCACAACGGCTTCAAGTTGTCGCCGATGGTTCCTTTCCAGGCATCGCGAAGCTGGAGGAGGGGGACGAGCTCCAGCTGGCAATCCCCCGGGAAGATGCCAAGATATCGCAAGACGGAGACGGCACGTTTTTCGGAGCCCTGAAGCTTCTGTGACCGGCTCGCACGTTGTGTGCGGCTCTTCTGCCCTTCTCTGCGCCTCTAAGGAGAAAGCACTTAACTGGAGATACCAAAAGGGAAAAACAAAGAAGTTGCCATAGCCTTTTCTGGGAGCTGTTTGCTTTGGTTTGCTGCAACGCGACCAAAACAGGAAATTTAACAGATAACCACAGCCAAAGGGTGTCATGTGAATTACGAGAACTAGAGCCTCTTTACGGAAAATAGACTTAGAAAGACTTACACTGTAAAGCCACGTTGGACAGCGTAGTGCTTCCCGCCTTGGAAGAAGCACGAGATTCAAAGGGGTGGTAATCGTTTCTTCCAGAATGATAGTGCACTGTTTACTGTGCAACAGAGCCTGTGACATTTGGGGGCAAATCTCAGGATTTATCCTCTATTTTTATGTTAAATACCCTTTCGCTTTCTTCTATTAATACTGAGGAAATGGAAGGAAAAAAAGGTAGAGAAATCTTGCATTCTATACATGAAAAAGTAACTAAAACTTTAAATATTGTATTAGATAATTGGACTCAAAATAGGATACTGGTACGATTTAAATCTTTTAGGTTTATTTCAAGTTTGCAGTTTTAGCTCTAATACTATATCTTACCCGCTGGAATACTCTGTGACATATTTCACAGAAGGGAAACCGTTCTCTCACGTGTCTACACTTCAGAGTATTTTTTGCAGCTAATTTCAGTTATTTCGGAAACTTGTAACATAATTTCAACTCATGCATATAAACGTTCATTGAAAAAAGTAACCATCATAGTTTTTACATAAAAATAAAATCTGCCGTAGAAGTTAATAAACACATCTGTAATCATGTAATATCGTTTCCCTTTATTTCCTATTCTTCTGTTTTAAACTGCTGCTATTGTAGTTCACATATCCCAGCCTTTAAAAAACACTCATGTTAATAGCTTCTCAGAAGTTGAGGGTTCATTAAAGTTCCTGGCATCCTGAGGAGGGTGTATGCCGTGCGCTTGTTCTAAAGATTTTTGTGGTGGTTGTTGTTATCGTTCACTCACTAAGCTGTGTCCGACTCTTTGCGACCCCATTATCGCATGCCAAAAGACATTGTCCTGACTTTCACTTTAGAAAGAACCATTTCTGAGAATATCATACTACTTATCTTTTATAACATCATTCGTTTCACTTTTTAAAATGTCATCAGTTGACACCATTTACTCCATTGTTTAAACAGATGGAAAAACAGACCCTCCTCTACACGAGTGTTCCCCAGTCTACATTAAAATATTTTTAAAGGTATTTTTCCAAAACAAACTTGTTTGTATTTTGTGTCTAAAATTAAACTTTGTTCAACATTCTGATTCCTATAGTTTCAGCTTTGGGGTTAAAATAAAACATGTTCTGCGATTTATTTGTTTTACAATATTATAATGAAAAAAGAAGTGATAGGTGGGGTAGAAGTTTCGGTACGAGAAGGAAGTTAGAGATATTCTTAGTGTTGCTGCTAGCTGGATCACCAAATAAAACACGCCAGTGCCTTTGCCTCGAGTTTGAATTGTTAGTCTTACACCATTTGGCTTCTGGTTTCTCTCTGTAACACTGAATGGTGTCATAAAAATTAGGTGCACAAAGTGAATGATATTCAATATCTCGTGATAAACCATCATGGGAAAGAGTATGAAAAAATGTATATATGTGTACAGTTGAGTCACTCTGCTGTATAGAAATTAACACAATACTGTAAATCAAGTATACTTCCATTAAAAAAGACTAAAATGATAAAAAATTATGTGTGTAAATGATAAAACATTATAAAGTGGTGTGTGTATGTGTGTTAGTGTGTGATGTAAAGTATCTGAAGTCATAAATATGTCTTTTTATTTCAAAAAGAATTTGTTTATGTCAATACTATATATATGAAGTTATACATTAAATATTTCTTAGGACCTGGGTTAAATAAGGCTTTCCCAGGTGGAGCTAATGGTAAAGGACCCTCTTGCTGATGCAGGAAATGTAAGAAACGCAGATTTGATCCCTGGGTGGGGAAGGTCCCTTGGAGGAGGGCATGGCAACCCACTGCAGTGTTCTTGCCTGGAGAAGCCCAGGGACAGAGGAGCCTGGTGGGCTACAGCTCACAGGGTTGCAGAGTTGGATGCAACTAGAGCGACCTAACTGAAGCTCGCGCAGGTCAAATACAGATAATACTATAACGATAGGCTTCGGCTGTAAGCTCTTGCAGTCTACAGCTGAGAGCATTTTGCTCTTTAATGACTTGGCATATTTTGTCAGCAGATGTGGAATTCAGCCACATAAAATACTTTTAAATTTTACTTTACTTTCCACTTCTGAAGTGGAAAGTCACATTTTAAGTCCATTAAAATGTGACTCATCTTCCTTGTAAGTGAAATTGTGAGGAAAATCAGACATTTGCTGAATTAAAGCGTATGTATAATTAAATCAGAAAAAGAAGACAAATGCCATGTGACATTACTCTCATGTGGAATCTTTCATATGACACGAATGAGCCGGTCTACGAAACAAACAGAATCAGGGACACAGAGAGTAGACTTTTGGTGGCCAAGAGGGAGGGTGATGGGAGAGTGATGGGGTGGAAACTGGGATTAGCAGATGCAAACTAGGATATACAGGATGGATGAACCACAGGGTCCTTCCATACAGCACAGGGAACTGTATTCAATATCCTGTGATAAACCATCATGGAAAAGAGTATGAAAAAGAATATATAGATGTATAACTGAGACACTTTGCTGTACAGTGAAAATTAACCCAACGTGGGTAAATCAACTAGACTTCAGTAAAAAATAAATTCAAAAAAAGGTTAGGTAGATACAGAGGTCTGTGTGGGAAATCCACTGCAACAGTCCGTGCTCCTACCCAGGTTCACCCTTCTCTCTTTTCCCTGCAATTAGTTTTAGCAGAAAAAGATGTTATTTTGGGATGTCCTACCAAGAAAATGTCCAAGACTTAAGTATATGGGCCCAGGCCAGATACTCTTCTGTCTTAAATCCAAAATCAAGACTTGTGATGCTGAATAACCACCCAGCTGTTGTTCAGTCGCTCAGTCATGTCCAACTCTGCGACCCCATGGTCGGCAGCACGCCAGGCTTCCCTGTCCTTCCCTGTCTCCCGGAGTTTGCTCAAACTCATGTCCATTGAGTTGGTGATGCTGTCTAACCATCTCATCTTCTGTCATCCCCTTCTCCTCCTGCTTTCAATCTTTCCCAGAATCAGGGAAAGATCTTTTCCAATGAGTTGGCTCTTTGTATCAGGTGACCAAAGTATTGAGCTTCAGCTTCAGCATCAGACCTTCCAATGAATATTCAGGACTGATTTTCTTTAGGATGGACTGGTTGGATCTCCTTGCAGTCCAAGGGACTCCCAAGAGTCTTCTCCAACACCACAGTTCAAAAGCATCAGTTCTTCAGTGCTCAGCCTTCTTTACGGTCCAACACTCACATCCATACATGACTACTGGGAAAACCATAGCTTTGACTAGACAGGCCTTTGTTGGCAAAGTGATGTCTCTGCTTTTAAATACGCTATCTAGGTTTGTCATAGCTTTTCTTCCAAGGAGCAAGCATCTTTTAATGTTTGCATTCATGAATGCAGCATTTATGACTGCATTCACCGTCCACAATGATTTTGGAGCCCAAGGAAAGTGTGGGCCCTGAATGGCTGAGCAGAACATCCTGAGGAAGTCATGAATCCCTCCATCCTCCAGGTTCTGCAGAGAAGGTCCTCCCAGGGTGCTTTGTTAAGGGCACAACCTGTTGAGAGAAGAACTTCAAGAATCCTGTTGCCCTTTGAATCCCAAACCAGGAGAGGAGACATTACTCCGAAGACGCTCCTGCTCTAGGACACCACCAGAGAGCCTGGGCATGTGTGGCTTGGCTGCCATGTTGCCTCCTCATTTTCGAGTTGTTTTCTAATATAAACTTCTAGACTCAAGACATGAAACAGGACATTTACACTTCTTTCAGAGATATAGCTGTTTTCTTTTGCGGCCTTGGAGAGGGATTATAATATACATGAGATAATAGTAAGAATCATAAGGGCACAGCCTGGTGATATGTTTGCACAAAGTGGAGCCCCTCCTGACATCCCCCCCGCCAGTCTCAGCACCCCAGTCTCGCCAGCACCNGAGGGACTAAGTGTAGCCCTGTCGGCTGGGGTTGAGGGGCTTCCATATCCACACCCTGGGTCTTCAATTTCACTCTGCACCCTTTCTGGGGCTCTATTCTCTGCTGATCTGAGGCTGAGGACTCTGCTGATTCCCAATGTCCCCACCTTCCTGGGTCCTGAGTTGAAAATGTTAGCCACAGCAGCCTGGATTGTTCTGCACTTCATGGGATTGCCAATGAGGATGGGTCTTTACGGGTTGCTACTGTTGTGGCTGGGTCTTTCTATCACCCTCATTCAGGTTTATCACCATCATTTCTGAGACTGACCCTCTCTCCTATCCAACCTCAGAACTCTGCCCCAAGACCAAGTTTCTGAGAAGCCTGAAAAATAAGCGAGGCATGCTTAGCCTAACAGTTCTNCAGGTTTATCACCATCATTTCTGAGATTAACCCTCTCTCCTATCCAACCTCAGAACTCTGCCCCAAGACCAAGTTTCTGAGAAGCCTGAAAAATAAGTGAGGCATGCTTAGCCTAACAGTTCTGAGATCCTCTGTGTCTGAGAGCAGACGAGAGTGCTGTCCCAATGACCTCCACCCCATATTCTGGGGTGTTGCTCTCCTCAATCCTCCTACATGGGGTCCTCATCTTGCTGTGTCTTGGATTAAAGGCTTCTCGGGAAATTCCACATCTCTGCAAACTCTTGAGCCGTGTCTGATCTGCAGTGCTACAGAGAATGAATGGGTCCCTGTCCCAGGAGTGTTGAGAGATGGACAAGCTATAGCCCAAGGAGTCCCAGGAGAGATCTGAGAGCAGACGAGAGTGCTGTCCCAGTGACCCCCACCCCATATTCTGGGGTGTTGCTCTCCTCAGTCCTCCTACATGGGGTCCTCATCTAGCCGTGTCTTGGATTAAAGGCTTCTGGGGGAAATTCCACATCTCTGCAAACTCTTGAGCCATGTTTGATCTGCAGTGCTACAGAGAATGAATGGGTCCCTGTCCCAGGAGTGATGGGAGATGGACAAGCTACAGCCCACGGAGTCCCAGGAGAGGTGGTAGCCCGTCAGGGAAAAAAAAAGTACATCAATCTCTCTCCTCATCAGCCAGGTGAAAGTTTTCATGTCATTTCTATTCTGATAGATTTACTTTCTACAGGCAAGAGACTGTAAGCATGATACTGGAGAGCCCTTGGTCTTCAGAGGTTATCTAATATGGCCAATGTACATGTTTATACTGGCACGGAATATTGTCTCTTTATCTGTAATGAATAAGGTATACGTATTTTTTGTTAAATAGATTTGGTGTTCTTACTGCTCTGGCTACACATTCCAATCCAGGAGCTTGAGCACAAGGGCATTTTTTTTTTTTTTTTTTTTAATCACCTAGGACAAATTTTGAAGTACTGAGAAAAACACTGAAATAAAATATACAGGGTGGGGACTTTCCTGGTGGTCCAGTGGCTAGCACCCCAGGCTCCCAACGCAGGGTGCCCAGGTTCGATCCCTTGTCAGCGAAGTAAACCCCACGTGCCGCAATTAAGATTCAGTACAGCCAAATAAATAAATAAAAAGTAAATAAATAAGGAAAAGGAAATGAAGTGTCAAAAGTACTTGTTTAAAAATAAAGACAAGGGTATATCTCAGGGTGGGGAGAGAACAGTATGAGTGCTAAAGTAGTTTAGGGCAGGAGTCTACTCCCAGCTCTGTCATTTACCAGCCTTAAGTATTTCGGCACAAAACCAAACTCTAACTCTATAAGCCTCGGGCTCTCCACTCTGAAGGGAGTTTGATAAGCTCTGTCTGGTAGGACTGGTGGAATATATGTATTTATGGAAGGCATCGGGCATGGTGCCTTTCTCTATTGAGACATTAGGGGTAATGACAGTTATTACTATGATTATCTTGACCTCAGATGTTACATCAGCTGGGCTTTTTTTTTTTTGCATCTAAGAGATGTCAGGGACTATGCCGTGTTCTAACTGAAAAAAAATAAAAAAAGATCCAATCTCTCCAATCAGCCTAACTTCTGCTTAGCAATGAAACCAAATAATATGTTCTTGCCACCCCCTCTTTACCTTGCTTCTTTCTTGTTCTTCCTGATTTAGAGAGTAACTCAGCCTCTTCCAAATAATGAGAGCTTCTCTGAGAAACTATTAACTGCAGGGGCAGAGGCATGCAATGATTTTTTTTTTTTTTTGACTAAACATTGCCAGTACAAGCATGAAGTTTTCTTAAGAGCAGATGCTCAATTAATGTGTAAAAGAACCATGTATAAATCATTTGCTATTATATTCTCAAATATTCTTGAAAAATATAATCCGATCAAAGTATATATCTTTTACATTTACATAAAGGGAAACTAAACAGAGAGTAAAGCACACCAAAATTTGACAAACTTTCAGCTATCTCTCTATGCATCTATGTTCTGAGCCTCTCATAGCGTGGTGTCTTGCACATTTCTAAGGATATTCTTATCCTAAAGTGTAGTTGTTCTCATCCTGGATCACAAAAGCAATTTGAGGATTTCCAATATGTATTTCAAAAAACAAAACTCTTAATCCTAAATCTGACAAACAGCAAACTGCATGAGATGCATGTAATTCATATACTTCTATCATGAACCTAAAACAAACTTTCTTGAAAAAAGTAACAATTGAAAATTGAGGAGTAAAAAGTCAATAAGTTATTGATGCTTATTAGGAACACAGGTTGACAGGCTTCTCAAACCACAAAGTGAAGAACGGGCTTCAGACCACACTAGGGGCGAGATGAGCAGCTGGATGTGATCCTGGAACGGGCACTGGCTGAGGCAGAAGTGCCAGCCCTGGCTGAGGCAGAAGGGCCAGCACTGGCCGAGGCAGACATGTCAGCCCTGGCTGCAGCAGACATGCCAGCCCTGGCCGAGGCAGAAGGGCCAGCCCTGGCCAAGGCTGAAGGGTCAGCACTGGCCGAGGCAGACATATCAGGCCTGGCTGAGGCAGAAGTGCCAGCCCTGGCTTCGGCAGAAGTGCCAGGTCTGGCTGAGGCCAAAGGGCCAGCCCTGGCCAAGGCAGAAGGGCTAGCCCTGGCCGAGGCAGACATGTCGGCCCTGGCCAAAGCTGAAGTGCCAGCCCTAGCTGGAGCAGCAGTGCCAGGTCTGGCCAAGGCAGAAGGGCCAGCGCTGGCCACGGCAGAAGGGCCGGTCTCCGTTGCAGCTCTGGCTCCGGTGCTCTCTACCTCCTCTCTCCAAGCCTCCTCATAATGCGGCAGTAAGGCACTGGGGACCAAATCGTTGACCTTGGTCAAAAACTGCAGGACTTTCACCTTGCTGGTTTCTGTGAGCGCTTTAGGACCCCACAGGAACTCATAGCGAGGGGGATCGCTGCCGGGCACCTGGCTGTACTCCAGGTACCCTTCCCGCACCAGATCTTCTGTGATGAGCTTCCTGGGCTCTCCAAAGATGAAGTGACTTCTTCCATCATAGATGCCCAGCATATTCAGGAACTTCCAGATCTCCTCCTCAGAGGCACGGTGGCCATTCAGGTAGATGACACCCAGCAGAGGCATCAGAAGACCATTCTTCGGCAGCCCCCCGTCACCTCTCATAGACTCACTGTTGCTGAGATCTAGGTTGCTCACCAGGGTATAGCAGTGACTGTTGGGCCTGACTTCCTTCAGCACCAGGCCAAACACCAGCTCCATGCACTCAGAGGCCCTGCTAAGGATCTCAGGGAATTCTTCCCTGTACCTTCTAGTGACTGCCTTCAGCATTTCAGACCTCTTAATGTGCTCCCTCACCTGATACTTATACAGCATGTACTGCACCAACATCCCTGCTTTCCTGGTCAGAAGATCTGTGTGAGAGCTCTCAGCAGCAGCTGAGGCCTGGGAGGAATTTTCACCTTCCTGAACTTGGCCCTCGGCACCTACACCAGATCGCGAGCGTGCTGGGGCAGCAACACCAGATCTCGAGCATGCTGCGTGCCCGACACCAGATCTTTTGCGTATAGCACCTGCAGCAGCACTGGTGGTGCCTTGGGCTCCCTGAGGCCCCTCGGAGGTGCCAGCAGCAGACGAGGTTGAGGGACCGCTCTCTGAATCAGGAGCGGAGGAGGAGGTGGTCTCTTCTCCGCCAGATGTGGTAGCCTGATCATGAAGACCCTGGGTCTCAGCCTGGGCCTGGCGACGTTTCTTACGAGCACGGTGCTTACTCTTCTGCCCACGGGGCATGATGGCTGTGGTCAGGGCAGGCAGGCAGGAGTCTGGGCCAATAGACAGGAGGTTGGGGAGCCTGGAGGATGGAGAATGAGGTGACATGAGCACCTTAAAACCGGCAGATTCTACCTTGGCTTAATCAAAGGCCACCTCTGCAGGTGTCCTTGAGGACACTGTCCTAGGAACACACAAGGCTCCTGTTTCCTGGTCAGCCTGTCCCCCGAGAATCCCAGAGGAAGAACAGAGGCCTTACTTTTCCTCTGGGTCCTCTCAGCCCTGCTTTGGATTTACTCAGGTGACAGCAGGTGCTGGCAGCGGGGTCCTCTCAGCTCATCTTCAGTATTTCACGTCATGTCCTGGCGGAGCCTGGCCACCCTTCCGTCTGCTACTCTGATGAAGACACTTTAGACCTCCACAAGATTCAGAAACAAGTTAAGGGATGCTTCAGTCCACCTCCCTCCAAGAGGATACCCATTGCTGAGAGCTCAGTAGGGTCTTTTCTATCCTGAGTTCACTCGGATCATCATTCATGGTCCTTACCTTGGCTCCTTAAAACGTTGGGTACTATTCTCCATTTGCTGACTGGTGGCTGCACCTTCAGACTAGACATTTCCCCTCCCCTAGACTTGGTATAAAACAGTAAAGCAGGTGTTCAAACTCACAGACCATCCCTAAGATTTCCTGGGTGAAATCCATGGGTTGGGATGGATGCTCTGAATCCTCACACAGGTTCCTCAACTGAGCTCTTGGTAGAGAACTTCCTCTTTCTCCTGAACTGATACCTGTCTGATAGTAAAAGCCAATCACCCTATGTCCCAACAGGAGGAAGTGAAGATGACCTCATCTTACCAAACACGGTCTCCTAAGAATGGAAGCTGTTGCAGGCAGGTTGATGTCCCTGTGGTCCCATGCAAGATCCCAATGCAGAGTTAAATTTTTTTTAGCTTCTCTTCTTTATGTCTTTTTTTTAAAACAAATTTATTTTTAATGGAAGGATAATATCTTTACAATATTGTGTTATAATCTACCCCACATCAATATGAATCACCCATAGATATACTATATGGCCCCTCCCTCTTGAAACTCTCTCCCACCTCCCACCCCATCCCTGCCCTCTGAAGCTGTCAGAGCACTGGCTTTGAGCTCCCTGAGTCATAAAACTAACTCCCACTGGTTATCTACTTTCCATATGGTAATGTGTATGCTTTCAATGTTACTCTCTCAATCTGCCCCTGCCTCTCTTTCCCCCACTGTATCCACAAGTGTGTTCTCTAGGTCTGCATCTCCAGGCTGCCCTGCAAATAGGTCATCAGTACCATCTTTCTGGATTCCATATAAATGCATTAATATATGATACTGGCTTTCCTCTTTCTGACATAATTCACTGTGCATAAAAAACTAGGAATAAAATTACCACATGAGCTAACAGTACAACTACGGGGCGTATATCCTGAGGAAACTAACTGAAAAAGACTCTTGGACTCAAATGTTCACTGCAGCACTATTTACAATAGCCAGAACACGGAAGTAACCAAGGTCTACATTTGATTCATGACAGGGTCTAAGAGTTCTCCCTCTGCTCACCACTCCTTAGCCCACAGTGGGGACCGACACGTATTCCTGAGGTCTGCCACAGATGACAACAGGGAGGATTTGGTCTGAATGATGTGGTGTGGAACATCCCCACAGCCCCCGACGTTCTCACCATGACTCCTCGCAAATCTGAAACCCTCCCTTGCCAACCTGAGGCTGCCCCCTTTGACCTAGTCACTCACTTCCCTGAGAGGTCTGGAAAGTGTAATGTCAAAACGCCCAATTCTCCCAGGCCTGAAAACAGGGCTGGCGCTTTATGCGGCCCCGTTTCTTAAGGAAGTGGCCCCCATCCTCACTCAGCGTCACAACCATGAATCATGTTGGGGACTAGCTCCCTTTGTTGAACTGGTTTTATTCTGTTAGAGCAAGGCTCTCACTCCCCCAAACCAGCTGCAGTGGACACCAGGGGGCACCACAGTTGGCCAGCTCTACCCGGGGCCTCCTGGCGCCCAGTATAGGGGAGTCGCTCAGTGTGACCCCTTTGTCGTGGTGAAGTCTGCTCATCAGCCTTCAGGGCCATTATCTAGGTCCTAGAGCTCCTCCGGGGTAGAATCCGGGCCTACCCGCACAGACCAACGCCTTAGCCTGAGACACTCTAGGCAACATTTAGCCGACAGCACTGAGGGGCCCACAAGGGCCATATCACAGGGGTAGGATGTGGATGGGTCACTTTTATTACTGGGAGGGTTGGGAAGGTCCCTTCAGCTCCATTCAGGTCCTCACCTTGGTTCCGGCCGAGTCCTGGACACTAACTCTCCACCAAACGGTCGCTGCAGCCACGGGTCGAGCTTCTCGCCTTCGAAGCGGAAGTGGAGGGGAGCTGCGTACGGTCTTACGTGAGGTCACCCAGGGACGACGGCAAGGGCAGCGTGCTACGGGAACCCCGGTAGCTCAATATTCACCCGTCCCTGGATTCTCTCTCAGGCTTCTCTGTGTGCAATTCATCAGAGCCCCAAAGCCCTCCATTTATGAAGCCAAGTCCTACACCCCCAAACAAAGCCCTCGCCTTCCCAGGTCCCTAGTGGAGGGAATCAGGGCACTGCTCTGAGAGTCTCTGCTTGTCAGGAGGGGCACCACTCTGTAAGCCTCCCTCTTTGGGGAGAGATCCTCTCAATAGCACTGATCGTCCTCACCTTAAGTCCGGTTATGGTCAAGATGACACCCCTCTGCAGATCTNTTTTTTTTTTTTTTTTTTTTGCCATGAAGTCACAGCATGGATGCCATGATATTAGTAGAGAAATACTAAGAATGATAAAATCAAGAACTGGATAAGCATTAAAAAACCAGCCAAATCCTTCTAATGATTTCTTAAACCATGTTCAACTCCTAACTAAAGCTTGCAACATATTTCTAAAGCTTTCATATCTGTTCTCCTGTGATGCAAATTAATTCCTGTGTGGTTGTACTGATTGTAAACCCAGAAAATTTTGGACTACCGTATAGGCCTAGTCCACAGAAGTTGGGGGCAGAAAGATGGCAGGGAGAGACTGGAGGAAGAAAGGTTGGAAGACAGTCTCCTCCCTAAACTGGTCCAGGTTTCGTAGAAATCTCTTCCTATCTCTGACTTTTTAGCCAGGAAATGGTTACATCTGTTTAATTTAAAAAATCATTATATTAATGTTATATAATGATTTATATATATATATGTAACTGCACAAAGCTGATTCATACACGTTATCTGTTTTTTTTTTTGCCACAGATGCAGAATCTTGTTTTTTGTTTGTTCCTTGGTTTTTGTTTTGGCCGTGCCTCAAGGTATGTGGGATCTTAGTTTCCTGAGCAGTGATGGAACCTGCGACCCCTGCAGTGGAAGGGGGTGGGGTTCTAACCACGGGACCACCAGGGGAGCCCTCCCTCCTTGTGGTTTTAACTCGGAGTTCCGTCCTGACGTGGGATGGTGAGCATGTTTTCAGACTTATTTGCCATCTGTAGATCTTCTTTGCTGAGTGTGCATTCAGACCTTTTTTTCTTTTGCCCATTTTTCAACATATTTTCCTTATTGCTGAGTTTTAAGAGTTCTTTGCCTATTTTTTATATAGCTCCTTTATCCGATGTGTGTATTGTAAAGATTTCCTTCCAGTCTGTGATTTTTTTTTTCATTTTGTTCCCTTACATCTAATTTGTGCAACCACTTTGTGATTGGAGGTGTTAGTATTAACTCTGTCTTGTAGATGAGGACCTGGGACCATTTCTCATGCAAGATCTCAGAAGCCAGAGCGCCCGCTTCTGGACTGGGGCCCCTGGAGGCGCTGGGTCTGCAGAGCCAACCTTGTCTTCACTTTCGTGTTCGTGGGTATCAGCTGTGCACCATGGGCCCTCTGTGCTTTGGTGAGACCCTCCTGTTGGTCCAGTTTCCGTTCATGTTACCCTAGATACCAGCGCCTGCTTGGAAATGCAGTGAGCTAGCCTGAGTCAACGGTTGAGAATAGACTTTTAAATACCGTAAAATCAAACCCTGCTTCCAAACAGTTACATTCAGACCAACAGCAGGGTTTTTTCTTTTTTCTTTTTTTCATAGTCAGAGAACAATAGCATGGTTTCTTGAAAGAGCAGGGAAATCCCACAATAACTTAACCCAGGGGATTTAATTTTGTCCTCAGCAGAAGTGAAAATGAAGTGTCAGGAGTCAGGCCACGGGGTCAGTTCTCCTTACTTTTAATCACTTTGGCCTGGAGATGTCCCAGGCCGAGGGCTAGAATATTCATTTCATCCAAACAGACGCCCAGGAGAAAAGGTGGGTGGCCAACCCTGTGTGTGTATTGTCACCTCTACCAGCTTTTTCTTCATTTGAAAGTTATGACTCACTTGTTAAATCACCTAATTGGAGAATAATTGCTCTACTGTGCGGTGGTGGTGTCTGCCCGACAGCAGTGGGCATCGGTCACAATGGTCTCCCTCCCTCCTGAGCTCCCCCGCCGCCTTCTGCCCAGGCCCTTGCCGAGCGGGGTGTCCACGGTCGGGGCTGCTGTGTCTGTCTGTCCCACCCTCTCCTCCCCCGCGGGGTCACATGCCCGTTCCCTGTGTCTGGGTCCCTACCCCTGCCCTGAGATAGGGTCATTAGGACCATTTTTCTAGATTTCGTATCTGTGCGTTAACTCACCGGGGAAGGCAATGGCACCCCACCCCAGTACTCTTGCCTGGAAAATCCAATGGACGGAGGAGCCTGGTGCGCTGCAGTCCATGGGGTCGCTAACAGTCGGACAGACTGAGCGACTTCACTTTCACTTTTCTCTTTCATGCATTGGAGAAGGAAATGGCACCCACTCCAGTATTCTTGCCTGGAGAATCCCAGGGATGGGGGAGCCTGGTGGGCTGCCATCTATGGGGTCACACAGAGTCGGACACGACTGAAGTGACTTAGCAGCAGCAGCAGCGTTAACTCACAATGTTTGTTTTTCTCTTTCTGACTTCACTCTGTATAACAGGTAATTTTTATTAAAGGGGAAGGCTTGGGAAATGATGGGGGGCAGTCGGGGGGGGGATGCTGAGCGATACCTTCAGCATCTGACAGGCCTTCTTTAAGGCTTGTCTTTCGCTCCTGCGCATCTCCAGAGAGCCACAGGAGGCTTCAAAGGAGCTTAAGTACTTTTCTCTTTTTCAACACAAGGAAGTGTTTCTGGGCGGTCCAGCCACCCCGATGTGGAATCTGCTCCTTCATTTTAGTCTAAGTGTCCTGTTTCAGAAACATTACTTTGCCAACAAAGGTCTGTCTAATCAAAAGTGTGTTTTTCCCAGTAGTCATTTGTGGATGTGAGAGTTGGACTATAAAGAAAGCTGAGCGCCAAAGAATTGATGCTTTTGAACTGTGGTGCTGGAGAAGACTCTTGGGAGTCCCTTGGACTGCAAGGAGATCCACCCAGTCCATCCTAAAGGAGATCAGTCCTGAATATTCATCGGAAGGACTGATGTTAAAGCTGAAACTCCAATACTTTGGCCACCTGATGCAAAGAACTGAGTCATTGGAAAAGACCCTGATGCTGGGAAAGATTGAAGGTGGGAGGAGAAGGGGACGACAGAGGATGAGATGGCTGGATGGCATCACCGACTCGATGGACATGAGTTTGAGTAAGCTCCAGGAGTTGGCGATGGACAGGGAGGCCTGGCATGCTGCGGTTCATGGGGTCGCAAAGAGTTGGACACGACTGAGCGACTGAACTGAACTTGTGTCATCAGCCTTTTCACGCTCACGGGCCGTGGAGCTGGAACCATCCACTTTCTTAGCACCAGCGCCGAAGGAGAAACCGGGAGGGGTCCCAGGAGGGCATGCCAAACCTCCCCGAAGGGCGGGGTCCTGGAGGAGGCGGGGGAGACCGGCGCCTGGAGCCGGGGATGCTCGTGCACGTAGTGAGAAGTCACTTTACAGGGAGCGGACTCATGGAAAGGGCTTGGGGAACGCACTACAGAGCGTTTCAATTCAAGGCATTTGATGACGCAAGAGAGGAGTTTCTCAGCCGTCGGACGGTGGGAAGGGAGTGAGCGCAGGAACTGGACGGGGCATCCCGGGCCGCGCGCGGGCGCCAGGCCCGGATCCGGGGAAGAGCTGGCGGAGGATACAGGAGAGGAGGTCCTGCAGCATCCCGGCGCGAGGCCTTGCACCCGGCGGGAAAGCGGGAGCTCGACCTAGGTACCGCGGCACCGGAGGGATAATCCAGGCGCAGAGGACGCGGGGGTCAGTCTAGAGGAGGAAAAGGAACATGACGCGTTAGCGACCCTGTGTTCTTTGTGACCGAAGAGCTGAACTTCCTGAGCCCGCGAACGGCGGCGGGTTCCAGGCCGAGGGCCCACGGCCTCCGCGCCGCTCCTCGCAGCCGCGCCGCCCGCATCTCCGCCCCGCGTCCTCCGCGCGGGGGTGGGCCCCTGGTCCCGCTCTTATTCCCGCTTCTCTCCTCCCACCTCCCTGCAGCCGCACGGGTGAGGGAGACCTTCCGGATTCCTTTGCTTTCCCCCACTCATCTTCTCCCATCCAGTCCGTGCGAACACCCAAAGTTCCAGTGACCTTCTTTGCTGAAGGACTTGGTGCTCCTAGTTCCAAGCAGTTTATTGAGGCTGCAGTCAGATCGCTTTTCATAAGTGGTTTAATAAACTTTTCTTTCCACACTGTCCACCATGCGATGCAGACACGGTGGTATGGCCCACACTGCCCGGCCCCTCAAACTCCCCATCTCTTCCTTCTGTGAGCCACCCACACCAGCTCACAGCCTCGGTGGCAAACATTATCTTTAAACGGAATACCTCCAGTCCCATTGAAGTTCCTGCGGTGCCACTCCATGCAAGCTGAAATGACCATAACCTTCACGTGGAACCGAACTGCTTGCATTGGCGGGGTGTGCAGCTTCGTCCTGCTTTCTTCTCATTTCTAATTAGCTTGTGCATTTAATAAAAAATTAGGTTTCACAGACCCTGAGCCTAGAGGCAGCCTCATTGACGTTCACTTACCTTAGTTTGAACTGGATCAGCCATGCGTCACTAGGAGTAAAGGGATTTATCTGTATTGTGAATCGTATGAATAGCATACTTTAAAATAAGACAATTTTTGTGATTTTATTATCCATATCTAGAAATATCATAGTCTTAATGACTGTGTTATTCATCTTTATCTTGGAGTTCCAGTCCATCAATTTGCTTTTGAATTAATGCACCAGACCAAAACAGTGTAACAATATAGAGAATATTTCATATTTCAAAGGCCATACATATTTTGCTCTTTAACTGAGAAACGTCTTCTGTAAATCTTCACCCACACACATTTCTCTGAGCACACAAGCTTTGAATTAATAGTTTGGAGCAGTGTGCATGTCTCTAAAGTGGCAGTTGGGGTGGAATCACTTCTATTTTGCTTTGATTAATTAAAAATTGAATACCAGTGTGTGTTTGTCTAGGAATTTACTTTCTTTACCAGGAAGGCTTTGTAACGCTCTCCGTTTGGGAGTTGCTTAAG
>SJYX01017507.1:122290-164038 GCA_006410675.1 Oreotragus oreotragus | reverse complement strand
AATACTCTGGCCACCTGATGCAAAGAACTGATTCATTTGAAAAGACCCTGATGCTGAGAGGGATTGAGGGCAGGAGGAGAAGGGGATGACAGAAGGTGAGATGGCTGGATGGCGTCACTGGCTCAATGGACATGAGTTTGAGTAAACTCCTGGAGTTGGTGATGGACAGGAAGGCCTGGCATGCTGCAGTCCATGGGGTCGCAAAGAATCAGACACGAACAGCAAAGTTATTCCATTATACGTATACATGGACCTATTCTTTCTCAAACTGTTTTCTTTTCTAGGTTGTTACAGAATATTGAGTCATGTTCCCTGTGCTACATAGCGGTCCTTGTTGATTGCTAATATATTTTATATATAATGCACAGGGAAGGATGTAGAGAGTGTCATACTAAGTGAAGAGAGTCAAACGGAGAAGACAAGGCCATATGATATCACTTTTTTATATATGTGGAATCTAAAAAAATAAAGATGCAAAGGAATTTATCTACACAACAGGAATAGACTCTCACACTAAGAAAACAAAGTTATGGTTACCGAAGGGGAAAGTTTGGTGCAGGGCAGCGGGGCACAGGGGGGTAAATTAGGACTTTGGGATTAGCATGGACACACTACTACATCACATTCTTATTTGATTTTTATGACATCACCATATTTCTTCCTATGACTCTTCTTCACTCGAGCAATTAATTGATTTAGCAATGTGAAAACCTAATTTCCAATTTTAAGCTGTCCATAAAGCTTCAGTCATCCAATGAAGGGTTCTGATTTAAAATGCTGACTACCACCAATAGGTCAGTTCAACAGATCAATGGCAGATCTGACTTTAAAAATATGATAGAGTTAATTGCTTGGCTATAGACTCTCACACTAAGAAAACAAAGTTATGGTTACCGAAGGGGAAAGTTTGGTGCAGGGCAGCGGGGGCACAGGGGGGTAAATTAGGACTTTGGGATTAGCATGTACACACTACTACATCACATTCTTATTTGATTTTTATGACATCACCATATTTCTTCCTATGACTCTTCACTCGACCAGTTAATTGATTTAGCAATGTGAAAACCTAATTTCCAATTTTAAGCTGTCCATAAAGCTTCAGCCATCCAATGAAGGGTTCTGATTTAAAATGCTGACTACCAATAGGTCAGTTCAACAGATCAATGGCAGATCTGACTTTAAAAATATGATAGAGTTAATTGCTTGGCATGGTGATAAGCAGTAACCCAATTGCTTTACTGATCTCTGGCTTTTAAATTTGTTATATTAATATCCTGCTTTCCTGGATATTTCCTGGTGTTTTCTGAGGACATAGAAGATTCTAGATCAATTTAGCTTTATTTTTTTAAGATGTCTTGATACTGCATTTGTGTACATCTTCTAAAACGAAGGGCAATAATACTTCTGAGATTTTTTTTTTTTTAACAAGTTTAACTAGATGAGGAGTTGAGTTTTTGAATTTGTCTAATTGGTGGCCATTTGCTTTAGTGGTGAAAAAATTCTAGAGATGTAAACTGTTATGCCCTGGAGCCAAGAAGAAATGAGAGCCAAACATAAATGGATTCCATTTTAATAAAATTACTTTTACAGTTTCTATGCTCCCTTTCAACTAGAAAGTTACACATTCACTTATATAGATGTTTCGGTGTTTTCTGAGGTCAGAAAAAGCACATTATTCTATAATTTTAGGTAAATACAGCAATGACAAAGAACCAAAATCACAAAGACAAGGATTCCCTGCTTCCTGTCTAATTCTGTTTTGTTGTTCAGGCGCTGTCATGTCTGACTGTTTGCAACTTCAGTGAACTGCAGCCAGCCTTCCCTGTCCTCAGCTAACTCCCAGAGTTTTCTCAAACCCATGTCCATTGAGTGGATGATGCCATTCAACCATCCTCTCTCACCCGCATCTCATCCTGCCTTCAATCTCTTCCAGCATTGGGGTCTTTTCCAATGAGTTGGCTCTTCACAACAGGTGGCCAAAATATTGGAGCTTCAGCTTCAGCATCAGTCCTTTCAGTGTATATTCAGCGTTGATTTCCTTTTGCATTGACTGGTTTGATCTCCTTGCTGTCCAAGGGACTCTCACGAGTCTTCTCTAGCACCACACTTTCAAAACAATTCTCTTTAATTCTATTAAAAGTATCACATTGGTCAGTAGAAACGCCACCAGTCCCTCAGTCGTGTCTGACTCTTCGCAACCCCATAAACTGTGGCCCACCAGGCTCCTCCGTCCATGGGATTTTCCAGGCAAGAGTACTAGAGTGGGGTGCCATTGCCTTCTCCTATATCAAATGAAATATCGACAAAGTTGACTCTATAACAACTTTCTACTTGTGTATGGAAAGTACGATCAGAAACAAAGCAGAGACCAAGCCACCAGAAATGACAATATGGCAAATCAGGAAAACCAGACATTCACTCTATAAAGCGCTGGATAATACTTTCAGACTTTTTTTTTTTTTAATGCATGCTTAAGCACCGAACAAGTACTAAAGCTCTCAAGTATTAAAATTGTCAAGACCAAGTATACAGAAATATGAGCCAGCATCTTGTTTTGGAAAAAGCACACCCCAAATACATTCCCTCAAATGCATCTGTAACCACAGGCTGTCCCTCCTGTGTCTATGGGGAGTGAATTCACATCACCAGTGTGCTTTAAATATTTTTTGTGAGTGATTTTTATCCCTGGTTGGGGAAGATCCCCTGAAGAAGGAAATGGTAACCCACTGCAGTACTCTTGCCTGGAGAATCCCATGGACAGTGTGGGCTAGGGTCCATGGGGTCACAAAGAGTCAGACATGACAGCATTTGAGTACCAAATTGTTCTAACATTGTGGAGGCTGATTTGGTAAAAAGCAACCAAAAATTTTTGTAAAGTATGTATCTCTTGAGCCAGGAATTCCATCCACTTCTAGATTCAACTATATGCCTATCAACAAAGATGTGAAACTACAAATTAAAGAACAATCATTTTACACAATGATAAATACTGGGTAGCTAATCAATTAGAAGGAGACTGGTGGGTGGTCAAGAAATATGGCCAAGGAGCCATATTAACCAAGTATAGAGTGAGCTCACTAATAAGTGCACATGTATTCCCATGCAGTTAAATAAATTTAGAAGATGCATGCTATTTTAAGAGTGATCACCTCTCAGAAAGATCAGATATCATGTGTTATGTGGTTGCAGTTACCATTTTAAGAGTTAAAATATACTAAAATCAAGATCAGTGATGAAAATCACCTGTGCTCTGGGTGTGTGTGTGTGTGCACGCACGCACACACATGCACACACAGTTGACCCTTGAGCAATACAGGTTTGAACTTCGACAGTATACTTCTACCCACAAATTTTTTTCCACTGTCAATACTTCAGAACTACTGAGTCTGGGGATTGGTTGAATCCCCGATGGATCAGTGGGCTTGGAGGAGACTTGAATGGGCAGATCTGACCATAAGTTATATTTAGATTTTCCTCAGTCAGGAAGCTTAGCACCCCTGACCCCAACCTTGTTCAAGGATCAACTGTAAATGAAAAAATTGCATTCCAAGCAGAAAATAGAATATCTGAGCTTCAGTTGTTTTTAGGCTCTGAGCAGCTTCAAAGCCATGGAGAAGACTTTCTGCTCACCAGCCCGCCCAGATCTATCCAACACACACGCTCCTGGTCCCCACGAGCCAGGCGGATAATCCAGGGGCCTTAGGGACTGCCATCCCCACTGCCTTAGGAACACCGACACATTAGTCCTAGTACCTGAAGGGGCTCTCATGTACCAGCCCAGGAGGCACACAGGCAGCAGAGCCTCTCAGCAGGAGCCTGCCTCTCAGGACCCATGGATCTCAGCCCCTTCCAGGTGTTCTGGGACCACCACCCCATCTCCCTGTCTCTCAAGGCTCCCTCCTGCCCAGCACTCTCCAGGAAAGTCAGGGTCATCTCCCCAGTGGATTGAGCATTTCACAGTAGATGCGGAAACAGACTGCTTTTGCTTCCATCCTGGCCAAAAACTTGGGAGGAGAAAGAATTCATGAAAGAATCACAGATCCTGGCTACTTGTCTGCAACAAGAAGAAAGAAATACAGGAAATACTGACAATGTGCTCTGTCAGTAACTTCTCTGGGTCACATAATGAAAACCGATTTAAGCAAGTCAAATCTGAACTGCTGTGAAAATGCTAAGGGCAGGAAAGCATCAGAGAAAACAAAGACTGGCTGTCTAATTCAGAATCAAATTGCAAATAAAACCATAACATCCAGTTGAAAGAGAAAGGCAAACAAGCCTTTGAAGACAAGGAAACCAGCTAACAGATGATGTCAAACCTGCAGTTGCGCACGGAGGCTTCTCTGCACACAAAGCTGCCTGGCACTGAGCCCCATTCTGAGGGTCTGCAAGCGCACTGGAGCCTCAACTCCAAGAAAGGAGCTGGGGGTGGGGAGGATGCCCTCTGCTCAGTCAGCCGGACGGGAAGTTGTTCTCACACCACTCAAGATGCCCAGCTCTCCACGGGAGCCGCTTGCCCAAACAGATCAAGTTCACCCAACTGTGGGGTGAATCGAGTTACCTCCAGAGTCCTGGATTAAGAGAAAGCTTGTGTGCCTCCTGGTCACCTTCTCCATCAAGTTCATTTTCAAGAAGAGCAATCGAGTTTATCCATGTGTTTTCCCCACTTTGGAAAACGTCAGCCGGAATCTGTAAGCTGACTTCCGTTCACATCTCAGCACCCAGAAGTGGAATTGCTGGATCGCATGGTAGTTTCAGGTTTTGGACGAGTCTCCATACTGTTCTCCACAGTGTCTGCACCAATTTGCACTCCCACCGACAGTGCACAAGGGTTTCCTTTTCTCCACATCCTTGCCAAAACACAGACTCTCTTGTCCTTTTTGATAAAACGCATTTAACAGGTATGAGGTGATATATCACTATGGGGTTGACTTGCATTTTCCCAATGAAGAGTGATGTTGAGCATCTGTCTTTTTAGCTCCCCGCTGACTATTTGTATGTCTTCTTTGGAAAAATATCTATTCAGATCTTCTGCCAATTTTTAACTTGGATTGTTCGTTATTAAGTTGCATGAGTTCTTCATAAATGTTGGATATGAACTCCTTACACACAGTTCATGATAACTCCTGATGCCTGATTTGCAAATACTTCCACCATCTGATAGGTTGCCTTTTCATTTTGTTGTTGGTTTCATTGCTGTATGCAATTAAGGCTTTAATTTCCAGTTTTCCGTAAGGCAATTTGTCCTTGAATAAATTTGCTTGGTTTCTAATCAAGATGGCATGTTCCTCCTGCAGATGTCCTGGCTGGGTCTAGAGCAGGGGAGCAGGGGTCTGGAGAGACCCAGACCCTCCACCTCTGAAACTCCTGCAAACGCAGCTGATTCACTTTCATGTTTCTCGGAACTGATTTCTGGGTCTTTTTGCCAGCAAGTCACACCCGCTTCTGACTTGCCTAGTGGCTCAGCAGTGACGAATCCACCTGCCGCTTCAGGAGACACAAAGATGCAGGTTCGCCCCCTGGGTGGGGAAGTTCCCCTGGAGCAGGAGATGGCAGCCCACTCCAGTATTGCCTGGAGAATCCCACGGACGGAGGAGCCTGATGGGCTACGGCCCAAAGGGTCACAAAAGAGTCGGACACGACTGAGCAACTGCGCGACCAGGCCCATTTCCCAGCTCTCGGGGGCCTGCCAGGAAGCGCCGCTGTCTGCTTCTAGCTGTTTTTCTGAGGATAAATGTGTTTGCCTCTTTATGAGAAACTGACTCATGTGTATAAACACCTAGCAGGAAACAAGTGTTGCTTCTCTTGAATATCTTTTCTTGTTTCTTATTTTTTCAGATTCTTTTCCATTAGAAGTTATTACAAGATATTGAATATAGGATCCTGAATAGATATTTTATATACAGTAGTGTGTATCTGCTAACCCCAAGCTTCTAAGTCACCCCTCTCTCCCTATAATAGCCATATTTGTTTTCTGTGGTTTTGGGTCTGTTTCAGTTCTGTAAATAAGTTCATTTGTGCCCCATTTTAGACTCCACATACAGGTGACACCAGGCTTCCCGGGTAGCTCAGCGGGTAAAGAATCTGCCTGCAATGCAAGAGAGCCCGGTTTGATTCCCGGGTCGGGAAGATCTGCTGGAGAAGGGATAGGAAGGGATAGGCTACCCACTGCAGTGTTCTTGCGTGGAGAATCCCCGAGGACAGAGGAGCCTGGTGGGCTACAGTCCATGGGCTCACAAGGAGTCAGACACGACTGAATAACTAAGCACATATGATATCGCATGATAATTGCCTTTTTCTGTCTGACTTGCTTCCCTCAACATGATAATATCTGGGTCCATTCCTGCTGCTGCGGATGGCATTATTTCATTTTTTTATTATGGGTACTGTTCCATTGCATATATATATACATATACCATACCTTCTTCATCCATTCCTCTTTCAATGACATTTAGGTTGCTTCCATGTCTTGCTCCAGTCAACAGTGCTGCTATGAATGTTTGGGGGTGCATGTCCCTTTTCCAATCAGAGTTTCTTTCGGAATATATGTCCGGGAATGGGATGGCCGGATCATATGGTAACTCTATTCTTAGATTTTTAAGACACCTCCATACTGTTTTTCATAGTGGTAAGAATTTACATTCTTACCAACAGTGTAGGAGGATTAACATTTTTTCTTTTAATTCACAGAAAACTGTAAGCAGAACAAAAGAGTAAAATCACATAAAAATGGAAAGAGTATTTGGTATTAACATCCAAATAAGTCTGTCAAGTCTTGATTAAAGAGGTAAGCTGTTATTGTCGGATTTTTACTAACTTAAGGAGCTATGCTTGTGCCTTTTTTAAAAGAATTTAGCTAAAATTAGTTTCCTCTTCATGTAGAATTTGAATGCATTATACATGTAAAATAATAATTATCTTTGATACAATAAATCAAATTTACATTTCTTTTCACTTGTTATCATTTCCTTTTTTAGGATGAGGCAATAGATGCTAAATTCTGGATCCAGGTTTACAAAAAACTAATTGATATAGCCAGTACAGATTATGATAAAACTCCCCTTTTTTTTTCTCTTGCGCTTAGAGAGTGCTGAACTAAAATGTACTTTACATTAGACATTAAGAACAGCCAATCTAGCAACAGCTTTATTATTCTTTGTATAAAAAGGAGCTGATTATATTGCAGTAGCTGGACTTTGATGTGTGAATGTTTTCTACACACTTTAAACTCTTTGTTCCAACACCAGTGAAACAGGAAACTAGAGATATCTTATCTAGCAATAGAACATGCTAATGTTAGAGTGTTTCATTTTTATCTTTTAAAAAATTATTTTGTAACTAATATTTCCAATACCTGGCTGGTGAAAGGGTTTAAGATAGAAATTTAACAATTTTTTATAGTGTGTTCTGAAAGATTTATAATCAAGGTATTTATTAGTAACAGCCATACAGCTGTACTGAGTCTTTTATCCTGACTTTCTAGTCTCTGTGTAGAGCCAAGGTGGATATACCCCTTTCGGGTCTTGCCCACCTGTACCTAGAAACACAAACCTCTGGACTTGAGAGTTAACGGACCAGGTGTTGCCTTTTATTTACCACACCTTTCAATAAACTGATTCAGTCGTAATCATTGGGAAAATGAATGTCAAAATCACAAACTGTAAGAATGGCTATCATCAAAAAGTTCACTAATGACAAAATATTGGTGAGGTTCCTGAGAAAAGGGGACTCCTGAAGATCGTTGTGGGAATGTAAATTGGTACAGCCACTGAGGAAGACAGTATGGAGGGTTCTCGAAAAACAAAAACTAGAACCACCATATGATTCAGCAATTCCACTCCTAAGTATACATCTGCAAAAAAAACCCAACCCAAAACGCTAATTTAAAAAGATACACGCACCCCAATGTTTATAGCAGACGTGTTTACAATCACCAAGACATGGAAACAACCTCAGTGGACATAACAGATGAATGGATAAAAAATGTGACACACACACACTGGAATACTACTCAGCCATGAAAAGAATGGGATCTCGCCATTTGCAGCAACATGGATTGACTTGGAGGACATCACGCTAAGTGAAATGTCAGAGAAAGAGAAATACCCTGTAATATCGCTTGTACGTGGACTCTGAAAACGACAGCAAACAAGCGAATCTAACAGAAAGGCAGCAGACTCAGAGACATAAAGAGCAAGCTGGAGGCCGCCGGTGCGGCAGGGCTGGAGGGGAGGTGGAGAAGCAGGCTCCTAGGTAAAAGATGGACCAAGGGCGCACTGTGCTACGCTGGGAGCACAGCCAATATTTTGTAGCAATCATAAATGGAAAGTGAACTTTAACCTTTAAAAAAATGCGTAAAAATAAACGGAAAGCAAAATAAATACATTCCAGGTAAAATTTTGAAAAATAAGCTGATTAGAAAGATAGTTTACAAGTAAAAGTATAATCAGCTACCAAATACTTTTTTTTTTTTGCTAAAGATATCTTTTTATTTATTTTTATTTATTTAATTTTTATTTTTACTTTATTTTACTTTACAGTACTGTAATGGTTTTGGCATACAATACTTTAAAGAATGTGTCTAAGTGATCATTCAACAGGAGTTAATCAATTTGAGAAATGCTTAAAATGAGTCCCGTAGTTCATTAAGACTTGAGAGTCTTTTCATGGCATAAAGATCCTTATCGTTTCCAGTATACACGTACTGTAAGAAGGCTTCATTTATACCAGAATCTGCTCCTCTTTCTGTGGGCAAATGTAACGTTAGTCACTCAATCGTGTCTGCCTCTTTGTGACCCCGTGGACTGTAGCCAAGCTCCTCTGCCCATGGGATTCTCCAGGCAAGAACACTGAGTGGGTTGCCACTTCCTTCTCCAAGGACAAATGTAACAGTCGCATAATGGTAATGATTTACCACTAGGCAAATTATGCAAAAAGAGCATAATAAAAAGAGGGTCCAGAGGAGATTTGTTGGTTGGTTGGTTTGCACAGTGTTTATTTACTATTGTTGCTGCTGCTGCTGCTGCTAAGTCGCTTCAGTCGTGTCCGACTCTGTGCGACCCCATAGACGGCAGCCCACCAGGCTCCCCCGTCCCTGGGATTCTCCAGGCAAGAACACTGGCGTGGGTGCCATTGCCTTCTCCAATGCATGAAAGTGAAGTCGCTCACTCATGTCCAACTCTTCAACACCCCATGGACTGCAACCCACCAGGCTCCCCCGTCCCTGGGATTCTCCAGGCAAGAACACTGGCGTGGGTGCCATTGCCTTCTCCAATGCATGAAAGTGAAGTCGCTCACTCATGTCCAACTCTTCAACACCCCATGGACTGCAACCCACCAGGCTCCCCCGTCCCTGGGATTCTCCAGGCAAGAACACTGGCGTGGGTGCCATTGCCTTCTCCAATGCATGAAAGTGAAGTCGCTCACTCATGTCCAACTCTTCAACACCCCATGGACTGCAACCCACCAGGCTCCCCCGTCCCTGGGATTCTCCAGGCAAGAACACTGGCGTGGGTGCCATTGCCTTCTCCAATGCATGAAAGTGAAGTCGCTCACTCATGTCCAACTCTTCAACACCCCATGGACTGCAACCCACCAGGCTCCCCCGTCCCTGGGATTCTCCAGGCAAGAACACTGGCGTGGGTGCCATTGCCTTCTCCAATGCATGAAAGTGAAGTCGCTCACTCATGTCCAACTCTTCAACACCCCATGGACTGCAACCCACCAGGCTCCCCCGTCCCTGGGATTCTCCAGGCAAGAACACTGGCGTGGGTGCCATTGCCTTCTCCAATGCATGAAAGTGAAGTCGCTCACTCATGTCCAACTCTTCAACACCCCATGGACTGCAACCCACCAGGCTCCCCCGTCCCTGGGATTCTCCAGGCAAGAACACTGGCGTGGGTGCCATTGCCTTCTCCAATGCATGAAAGTGAAGTCGCTCACTCATGTCCAACTCTTCAACACCCCATGGACTGCAACCCACCAGGCTCCCCCGTCCCTGGGATTCTCCAGGCAAGAACACTGGCGTGGGTGCCATTGCCTTCTCCAATGCATGAAAGTGAAAAGTGAAAGTGAAGTCGCTCAGTCGTGTCCGACCCTTAGCGACTCCATGGACTGCAGCCCACCAGGCTCCTCCGTCCATGGGATTTTCCAGGCAAGAGTACTGGAGTGGGTGCCATTATTAAGACTGGGCAAAACGACTCACTAGCTGAGGGAGAGCCTGAATGATCTGCTTCTGAGGTAGCAGATGCTGCAGGAACCCTAAGGACGCGCAGGGACGGGACTCCCGCTCCCTTCCGGTCGGCACACCAGGTTCAGACCGCCTTCTGAGGCAGCGGAAGATTTTGAGAAAACACTTTGTCTGATTCACCACTCAATTCTCAGCGCCCAGAAGAGTGTTTGGAACATATCAGCAGCTCGGCCAATATATGTGAAATTAACGCTATCTAATTTGGACAAGCTAAAATTTCTAATTATTTGTGTGTCATTTTTCATTTAAATACATCCTGAAGTCATCTTGTAAAAAACTGCTGTACACATTCCCTATATTACTGAGAAATTTGACCCATACTCTACTTTTCTCTGTGAACTCTTTTTTTCTTTTTAAATGATTCATCTAAAAGGCTTTTTGTGTGGTTTAAATGTTGTTCAGGCTTGTGAAAAATCAACCATCTCATGTTTGCCCCTATTTTTCTTGAGTTTGAAGCTAGTATTACTGAAAATTGTGCTGTTTTGAGATATTTTCAACCCATTATTTTTTTAAAAAAGAACTCTTTTATCCCCAAACACAATCGTATTTAGTTTTATTTGTATCCATGGAAAATCAATAGGAAATCAACACTCCGATTTTGTCCCTTGTATCTTTTCACTTTTAGAACTATTAAGTAAAATGAATTTCTATTCATTTAAAAATAAATGGATGGTTAGTGCTTTTAAAGGTAATTCTGATTGCAGAAATATATTACAGCTGTATATATTTTCTAAGATTTAATAATAGTTGCATTCAAATAGCCATTTTGGGATATATATGATTTGTTGGCTCTGTTAATACTTTCAATATTTCCTAATTCAAAGTTAGTGTAATCACTTAAAAACCTCTAGTTGGTGGATGCAAAAAGAGTGCTGGTCGTTTCAGTACGTACACTCGCGCATACTCAGTCGTGTTGGACTCGTTGTGACCCATAGTCTGGAGCCCGCCAGGTTCCCCTGTCCACCGGACTTTCCAGGCAAGACTACTGGAGTGGGCTGCCACTTCTTACCCCAGGGCACCTTCCTGACCCAGGGATAAAACCCACATCTTTTGCATCTCCTGCATTGGCAGGCAGGTTCTTTACCACTGCGCCACCCCAGGAAATGGCCTCAGTATGTACATACAGAGCAGGAGGCTTGCATTCCCCTGAAATCTCTTGGGCAACACCCTGCTTTTGGAGAGGGGAGGGGCTGGGCGATTGAAGGATCTCCTAGTTTCACTGAAGATGAAGCTGACATTTCTGCTTCGTGTCAACTGAAAGAGTATTAAATGATAAAACAAGAAGACTCAGTGGCCAGTTGGATGTAGAGGGCTGAGGCAAAGAAGTCAAGAATGGCGTGGAGGTCGAGTGTGGACTTGGCGATGGACAGGGAGGCCTGGCATGCCGCCGTCCACGGGGTCGCAGAGTCGGACACGACTGAGCGACTGAACTGAGCTGAACTCGTGTGGACAACCATGTTGATGGCAACTGCATGCAATGAGGAAGCAGCATTGAAGCTGGGAGTTTGGTGGAGGAAGCGTTGGGCTTTCTATGGAGCCTGTTTTATGGGATATTCAAGCAGAGATGCTCACAGGAGCTTTGATCCTGAAGCTCAGGGGAGAGAACCATCGAACAGATGAGTCCACAAATTTAAGGGCCTACCGTGTGCCGACTTTGTTCTGGGAACTGGACATAGTTAAGAGAATAAAGACAGATTTTAGTTGAGTTCAGAAATTTAGATGCCGTCAACATGTGAATAATATATATATATTTAAATGAAGATGTGTACAATTGCCCAGATAGAGCGTTCAGAAGAAAAACTGAAGGATTTGAGCCAAGTCTCAGGATCACCAACTGCAGACCTGAGGGAGAAGAGAGAAAACAGCAAAGGCGGCTGAGAAGCGGCCAGAGATGTAAGCGGAAAGTTTGCTGTTGTGCAGCCGCTTACCTGTTCATCCCGGAGCTCCACGCGACTAAAGTGCGTTCCCTGAGAGGAGGAAGACCTTTCCATTTTGTTCACTGTTTTACCAGCAGCCCCTATAGTAGATCTGGCCGCACAGAGATCATCTCATTACTTTTTTGTCAAATAAGTGAATCTCTCTTAATCTCTTCCTCCGTTCAAATTAATCTGTCAATGTATTCATTTATTAATTCCACAAACCTACTGATTTTCTACAATCTTCCAGGTGCTGGAGAAAGAATAGTAAAGAAGATTCATGATCTCTAGCTTCGGCCGTCATCGTTCCCTGAATCCTGCAGTGGCCGCCTTGTTGCTGAATTCCATGCATTCTTTTCTGTTTGCTGTGTAGCTTCTGGCAGTTTACCACCTCCTTTTAAAAATACAGTTTTCTCAAAAAAAAAAAAAAAAAAGAAAAAGAAAATACAGTTTTCTCTAGACTTTGCTACTCTTTTTCCTTTGAGCACCAAAGAAGTGATGTTTTCGAACTGTGGTGCCTGAGAAGACTCTTGAGGGTCCCTTGGACTGCAAGGAGATCAAACCGGTCAATCCTAAAGGAAATAAGTCCTGAATATTCATTGGAAGGACTGATATTGAAGCTGAAGCTCCAGTACTCTGCCACTTGATGGGAAGAGCCGACTCACTGAAAAAGACCCTGATGCTGGGGAAGATTGAAGGCAGGAGAAGGGGAAAACAGAGGATGGGATGGTTGGATGGCATCACTGACTCAGTGAGTATGAGTTTGAGCAAGCTCCGGGAGAGGGTGACGAATGGGAAGCCTGGTGTGCTGCAGTCCACAGGGTTGCAAGGAATCAGACATGATTTAGTGACTGAACAAAAACAGTCTGGAAAGTTCCCCCGTCTTACTGGAGTTTCATGACTTACTGGATTTCATGAAGTGTATTCCTCTCTCCCATAACATTGAAAATAAGTGGTTTACAAGATAATTTCAGTAAACAGAATTTATATGAAAGAAAAGCTTTCTGTGACAGATGACAGGACCTGAAAAGCAACCGTATAATCAGGTTCTCTGATGTGGGCACAAAGCCCCTTGAACACAATCCAAGCAAACTCTTCGAACCTTAAAGTCTTTGCCGCAGCTCAGGGCTGTGTCCAAAACAGTACATGTTCTATTGAATGGAAATTAATCAGAAAAAAAATAAAGGTTTTCATCTGGGGTGTTATTCTATTTCCCATCGAAATGAAATCTTATTCTTGCAAATTGCCTTGAATAGAAATATGCAGAATGTTTTTAAAAAGTGATTTCAACTGAGTATATTCAATTGAATATGGCATCCTACAAAGCATTCTTTGATTTTGGTATGAGGACTTTTTCCCTACTGAGTTTTTCCCATAACTTGATTGCACCCCTTTCTTTCTGTACAAGATTTTCCATTTTAATTTGATTGCCCTTCTAACAGCTACCTGGCATTTCTACACTTGGAGAAGCAGAAGAGGCTGCATTGGTTTAATTTAGTGAAGCATGAAATAGCCAGATGCCTTGATGGGCTTAATGGCTCATTTCAGGAACAACAAAATACTAGTTAGGTTTTTCTTAAAGGGATGTTCAAATTGAAGAAGCTCACTCAAAGCATTAGTTACTTAAATTATTTCCAATTTTCCTTTGATGAGTCATGCTTCAACATCTATTCTAGTAAGAAAAACCTGATAATTTCCCTAGGGTAAATCTTAAAATTGAAATAAATTGCAGGTTCAAAGAATGAATATTATCTTTTTTTTTTTAATAAGAATTTGCTCCTGGAATCATACTCCCATTTTTGGGTTATTCATCATCCACTTCTTGATCATTGCTTTGTGAATCATCTTAAAACAAAGAAATGCCCACATTTGATTTATTAGGAAAGCATGTTTATTTCTATTTTGTTTTAAAGTAAGACAGAAGCATACAATTTAAGACTATAATAAGAGGAAGAAAGTTGGTAAATAATGCCAACAGATACTACTGAGAATTTAGAAAAGCTAAGAATGTAAGCATCCAAGATGAAACTAATAAGCATTTATCTCGACCAGGCTATTTTGTGGTTGGAGATCGGATATTGCCCAACTTGAACTTCTGCCATGGGTACGGAAGACCAGAATCTTTTGAGATAGAATTATTTTGGCTCGGGTCTAAATTGCCCTTGAATAAACTGTCAGTGAGTGGGTTCAGTTCTCATGCCCATCCTGAAGCTGGAATGAACTCCACTGATTTGTCAGCAGATGAACCGCTGGTTCTGTTTGGCTTTCAATGATTAATATATCTCAGGTTTCTCTAGACGGCTTGGAAATGCTAGCTGCTCTATAGTTTCCCCAAGTTTCTGCATTATTTTAATCTACGGCATTTTATTTTATAAACATAAGTATGTGTTATTACAGATGTACATGCTAAGTCATTTTAGTCATGTCTGGCTCTTTGCAGCCGTATGGACTGTAGCCCGCCAGGCTCCTCTGGCCGTGGAACTCTCCAGGCAAGAATACTGGAGTTGGTTGTTAATTTCCATTTCTTTGATCTCTGAATCATAGATTGGAGCAGAAGCCACAGCCCTAGAGAAAGGCATCTTTCAGAGCAGACCGGCTCCGGGCTGAAATTTCTATTATGAAAGAATGAGATTAAGCTTACATTGAATTTGTGTTTAGATAACCTTGTCACTTTCCATTACCTAATTCTAAACAGTAGTGAATAAGTGAGGGTCACCGACGTCCTTCATGGATCCTGCCAAGGTCAGGGAAATAAACAGTGTCGACACCAAACCGTGCCATTTTTAGAGTACCTTCAGCAGATTCTATTTAAACGAGATTGGTAAGCTAGTCTCAGATTTTCTGTGGGATAGAAAGTGATCACACGCTTCTTTGCTGTCGTGTAGGTATGGTCCACTCCTCCAATTAAGTTGGACTTTGAAATTTGAAGCTTCCATTCTCTCAGATGAAACTATGCTGTCCTTACCTGCATCCCACAGGCGTTTGTGCTCAACCCACCTGTCTCCAGGATGCAGTGCAGTTGTGTCTGAGACAAGTAAGCTGTGAGAGAGATGTTAGAGCTTATATTCTAGCCCGAGACGTGGCTGTTGCACAGCAATGACAGCAACCGGTCACGGCACTTTTTGAAAAATCACCTTTCCAGTGACTTCCCTGGCAGTCCAGTGGTTAAGACTTCGCCTTCCGTTGCAGGGGGTGCAGGTTTGATCCCTAGCTAGGGGACTAAGATCCCACATGATTCTCGGCCAAAAAACCAAAACAGGAAGCAGAAACAAGTACTATAACAGATTCAATAAAGACTTCAAAAATGGTTCCCATAAAAATCTCTAAAACAAAGAAAATAAAAATTACCTTTCCACCAGCATATGCAATCAAGATTACAACCACTACAATTACCTCTGAATACTCAGAGTGGCCATATATCCCCAAACCGTTTCTAAGTAAGGCAGTAGCTTTTAGAACATGCTAGATCAAACTACAGCCTACAAGCCAAATCCCAATTTTTTGGGGGGATGGCCTGTAAGCTATTAGTAGATTTCTACAGTTTTGAATGGTTGGCAAATATCAAAAGAAGAAGAATTGATAATACATGAAGTTTGCATGAAGTTCAAATGTCAATGGCCACAGCTAAAGCTGTATTGGCACACCGCCACGCTCGCTGAGTACTGTCTATAACTGCTTCCAGGCTGCAGGCGTGGCGGCAAGGACTAGTAGGTGAAGAAATCTAGATTCAGAGCAAACGCGCTGAGACGGTCCGCATCGAGCTTTGCCATGTCCGGTCACCAGTGTTTGCGTCTTCACGCGAGTTAAGCTAAGGCCGTGCCAGCTGGGTGGCTCATCGGTTACAGGGGCTCTTTGCGCTGCAGCAGCTCAGAGACGCCACCAACTGCTGACACTCCCGTGACCGGACACAGAGGAAACTGTCATAGCAGAAGGAGTTGAGGGTGGCTGTTCTCCTCAGAAACTGTCTGTAAGCTCTTTTTCTTATTAGCAGATCTAACCTTCCGCAGCCTTTGCACGACTTTTCATGACAGGTAACTCAAGCCTTTCCAAGGACGCCCATTCCAGTTCCCTTATCTTTAGTTATTAGAAAGCCTCCCCACTATTTTTGGCAGTCCTGCGGCTTCCTCTTCTGTCTCCTGAAATAACACAATTAAGCATCATGCCTTGCATAAAGTGTGACACGCTAGCACGCAGAAGGCAGTTATGACGCTTCTCTCAGCGTTCACTTTCAAGCTAACCATGCTCCTTGCCTTCAGCTTTCCTCAAAAAGCCCCCTTTTGCAGCACCCCTGCAGCTGGAGCCGCTCCGCTGGACACCCCCAGGGTGTCAGGTTTAGTGTGGAGCAGCTCAGAACAGAAATCCTGGAGGGCTCTTTATAGACACCATGGACGTTTGCCTTAGTCATGCGCCTTCTCAGCTCCTGTTTTCTTAGTGAAACATTACAAATGAACACAAAGGCCCATCAAACTGGTTCCTTTGTGGCACGAGACTTTTCTCCTAAACTCTTTCTTAATTTACAGGGGAATCTGTATGAATTGAAATTTCATGTTAATGTATGTGTGAGTGCTCAGTTGCATCTGACTCTTTTTGACCCCATGGACTGTAGCCCGCCAGGTTCCTCTGTCCATTGGATTCTCCAGGCAAGAATACAGGAGTGGGTTGCCATGGCCTCCTCCAGGGGATCTTCCTGACCCAGGGATCAAACCCTCATTCAATTGCCTGCAATGCATGAGATGTAGATTCTTTACTGCTAAGCTACTAGGCTTCACTATTTCTCAAGAATGTGGTGCAAAATACCTTCTAAGTTGAAAACAAAATTCTTCTTTTCAAAGCTACCTCACTATCTGTAAGGAGACAAAGAACTGAGGTTATTTCACAATTATGTACTATGAAAGAAGCGAACACTGACAAATTCAACCAAATTATAGTGTACTAACTTCAAGACGTGTTGCTATTGAAGGCCCACGGGGGTTCCAGAAAAACATCTATTTCTGCTTTATTGACTATACCAAAGCCTTTGACTGTGTGGATCACAATAGACTGTGGAAAATTATGAAAGAGATGGGAATACCAGACCACCTAACCTGCCTCTTGAGAAATCTGTATGTAGGTCAGGAAGCAACAGTTAGAACTGGACATGGAACAACAGACTGGTTCCAAATAGGAAAAGCAGTATGTCAAGGCTGTATATTGTCACCCTGCTTATTTAACTTATATGCGGAGTACGTCATGAGAAACGCTGGACTGAAAGAAACACAAGCTGGAATCAAGACTGCCAGGAGAAATATCAATAAGCTCAGATATGCAGATGACACCACCCTTATGGCAGAAAGTGAAGAGGAGCTAAAAAGCTTCTTGATGAAAGTGAAAGAGGAGAGTGAAATAATTGGCTTAAAGCTCAACATTCAGAAAACGAAGATCATGGCATCCGGTCCCATCACTTCATGGGAAATAAATGGGGAAACAGTGGAAACAGTGTCAGACTTTATTTTTTAGGGCTCCAAAATTACTGCAGATAGTGATTGTAGCCATGAAATTAGAAGACGCTTACTCCTTGGAAGAAAAGTTGTGACTAACCTGGATAGTATATTCGAAAGCAGAGACATTACTTTGCTGACTAAGGTCCGTCTCGTCAAGGCTATGGTTTTTCCTGTGGTCATGTATGGATGTGAGAGCTGGACTGTGAAGAAGGCTGAGAGCTGAAGAATTGATGCTTTTGAACTATGGTGTTGGAGAAGACTCATGAGAGTATCAAGACTGCCAGGAGAAATATCAATAAGCTCAGATATGCAGATGACACCACCCTTATGGCAGAAAGTGAAGAGGAGCTAAAAAGCTTCTTGATGAAAGTGAAAGAGGAGAGTGAAATAATTGGCTTAAAGCTCAACATTCAGAAAACGAAGATCATGGCATCCGGTCCCATCACTTCATGGGAAATAAATGGGGAAACAGTGGAAACAGTGTCAGACTTTATTTTTTAGGGCTCCAAAATTACTGCAGATAGTGATTGTAGCCATGAAATTAGAAGACGCTTACTCCTTGGAAGAAAAGTTGTGACTAACCTGGATAGTATATTCGAAAGCAGAGACATTACTTTGCTGACTAAGGTCCGTCTCGTCAAGGCTATGGTTTTTCCTGTGGTCATGTATGGATGTGAGAGCTGGACTGTGAAGAAGGCTGAGAGCTGAAGAATTGATGCTTTTGAACTATGGTGTTGGAGAAGACTCATGAGAGTCCCTTGGACTGCAAGGAGATCCAACCAGTCCATTCTGAAGATCAGCCCTGGGATTTCTTTGGAAGGAATGATGCTAAGGCTGAAACTCCAGTACTTTGGCCACCTCATGAGAAGAGTTGACTCATTGGAAAAGACTCTGATGCTGGGAGGGATTGGGGGCAGGAGGAGAAGGGGACGACCGAGGATGCGATGGCTGGATGGCATCATGGACTTGATGGACATGAGTCTGAGTGAACTCCGGGAGATGGTGATGAACAGGGAGGCCTGGCGTGCTGCGATTCATGGGGTCTCAAAGAGTCGGACACAACTGAGCGGCTGAACTGAACTGAACTGAGCTTATTGCACATCTTTATTTTTGGCTTGGGAAATGAGGACAAACAGCAATTACTTTGTTATTTCTAAACTGATCCCAATTTGGTAAGTGTTGTAAGCATCACCAAGGAGAGGAATCTAATATCTAAAATAGAACAAGGGAAGCTAAACATACATACGGGAAATAACAAGGTAACTTTTAGCCTGAATAATGTGAGTTCACGGATCCAGAGACCAGCAATTCGGATTGGAATCAATCAGGAGGGCAAATACTTAAAAGGTCACGGGCTGGAGGGCTGGGAAAGACCTGTTAGACTGCAAAACAGATAAGAGATTTGAATCGACCAGCAGGCAAATTCAGGGTGACTTCGGCTGTAACCAAGGAATCATTGTACCCCGAGGTCTTATAATCCTTCCATCTGTCATACCAGTGAAGCTGGAGGATTCTAAGCAGACAGAAGCGAACTCTATGACAGACATTCAGAGGCATAAACCCTCAGAGGCATAAAGATGTGATAACATTTGAGAGGATCCAGAAATGTGAACATCGGAGGCAGAAGAGAATTTACTTAGCAGACATTTTCAAAGAAGGCTGTCTACAAGACTGCTCTAGCCCCATAGTTTTTGTGTAGTGGAAAAAATAGTGAAGACATTCTTCAGGGGATGTTTTCCCAAGAGCACATTACTATGCGAGTCATCTAATTGCAGGCAAATGATAGATCTCAACTCAGTATGAGGAATTTGCATTCCTCTCTCTAGCCGTGAAACCTCCACTTAAAAAATATTGGGAAGATGTAAACAGAGAGGAGGAAAACAAGCTGACTCTGTGTATAGGCATCATCAGTGTTAGAAACTCAGAAATGGCGTCCTATTGAGAATGTGTGTGTTTTAAGATAAGTGGTTTAAGTAGTGTGCCTTATTTCAAATTATAGCAGCTCATTCCTGTTTTCTTTAATATCACCAGGCACATTGCACAAGACAGATGGCCTTAATGGCCCACAATGCCAATATTTGAAATTCCCTGCCCAACTGTAACAATAATGTCCTTTCAAATTTTAATAACACCTGTCACCCTGGGGACCCATGACCCTCCTCCAGTTTCATTACATGCCGCGTTTCCATCAGGCGGGTTGTCTGTTTTGCTATTCTCTGCCAGGGAAGGATGACATTAGGAGTGTGCAAACTGGCTAATGTTATGATTTACGTTAGTTAAAGTTTTAAAAAGTCTAGTATCATAGTTAGGCTCACCAATCCCCTATGTATCGGTTCACAGGGTTTGCAATAACCATATGAGTTTAGATGAGTGCATATAAAAAAGGTAGACTCTAAATGAGCTTTGTCCTTCAAACATGAGCAAAAAGCGGCCTCTTCTTGTGTATTCACTATGGGTGTAGGATTTTTCTCATATACACCTTATTCATTTGCAGGGGGATGTGGAAGGACTTTGAATTTACGCTTTCACTGTTTCAAAAGCATAGTTATCTCCGTGGAATGCTTTCTCTTTGGAACTGAGAGCTGAAGGAAATGGGGGAGACCTAGATTATTCACGTGGGGATGCTTGATGGGATTATGGGTCCATGGATTCCCTGAACAAAACTATTGCTGCTGAAGGATATCTGGGGTGAGTTTGTCTCCACACCACCATGTGCCTTTGCTCGTGATGGTTTTCCTGTTACCCTGTCATTACCCACTGTCCCCTTGCTCTTCCTCCAAACCCCCCAGGCCTGGTCCCTTCTTACATTCAGGTTTGCTCATAATTGGATAAGGAGTTTATCTTTAATGCTTCGTATTTATTTTGAACACAACAAACCCCTGTCTATATTCCAAAGATGCAACTAATTTTAAGTCCTCTCACGGCCTTAAATAATAGTAGTGTGTGTGTGTGGTTTATCTGAAATGTTTATCACCAACTAGGCACGTTAGTTATTTCACTGAAAGTGTACACAGTGACCTTGAGTCCGTGAGGGGTTTGCTGTGTCACTTTCACACATGCGGCAGGACTAGACTGAGTGTTTCTTGTACAAGGTGGTTGGCAGTCTGGACTGGATTTTTTTCCCCTTACCAATTTTGCAGTAAACCAATAAAACAATGAAACGTAAACAAAACAAGAGCTGCTAACACGCACACGCCCTTCCTCATGCCAGGCTGCGATGGGTAGTGCAGGGGCATGCTCTGATGTGGACCTGTCACCAGCCCCATTTGAGGGGTGAGGAGACAGAGGCACAGACGATGGGAGGCTCTCACCCAGGAGCATCGGCATCAGGTGGGCCCAATAACCCTCGCGAGGCTGTTCTGCGTCAACCACAGAAAGAACGTGAAACCAGGGGCCCAGAGGAGCTGCGGGGGTCGCAGGACTCAGTGCGAAATAGGAAGAGGGGCCCTTTGTCCCAATCTGACTAAGAATCTCACGACAGTGGTGTTGGGTGAAGGGTGAAAGTGAATGTGAAGTCGCTCAGTTGTGACTCCGTGGACTGTAGTCCACCAGGCTCCTCCATCCACAGGCTTCTCCAAGAATACTGGAGTGGGTTGCCATTTCCTTCTCCAGGGGATCTTCCCGACCCAGGGATCGAACCTGCATCTCCTGCGCTGGCAGGCAGACTCTTTACATAAAACCTGGCTTCAGGCTTCCGAGGCTGCCTTGGTTGGCTCTCCCTTGTGCTCTTGTGCACACACACACACACACACACACACACACAGCCAGAGCACGCTTTTCCCACACTATATTCCCTGTCCACACAAATCTCTTGGTTCCTGCCCTAAGGCCATAGATTTCTCCTTTCTAAGGTTGATGGGACCTGAGTGTCACCAATGCTGGCAGCTTACAAGTCATTTGCTTCAGAGTTTCCAACAGTTTATCTTTTTCAGAAACACCAGCGACAGAGGACCGATGGCTGCATATTTCTTAATTTTCCCAAATCAAGAAAATTCAGATTTACTCCTTTCTTGTTTATTTCCTTGTATATTTTGAGATGCTCTTCATAATTTTTTCATAAAAGTGTTTATTTATATCGGGTCCTCTTTTTTGTACCTGACATCCAATTCTGAGTTCACATCCAAGGAGTTAAGAGACAATCGCTCCAGACTCTTCGCTTTCCACTCATTTCACGGGGACATGAATTCTCCATCTGTCCCCTTGAACTAGCGTTTTGGGGCACCTCCTGCCAGGATCGTCAAAACACTGCTCACCCAGCTTAAGTGCTTCTTTCATGAGTTCCAGAAACAATAAGCACCATTTGTATCACCAGGAGTGTTATTTTGTGCTTAAATTTCCTGCAATTTATGTCTCAATAGTCTTTAAACAACACCTTCTATCTTATTCAGTTCAAGCAAAAGATTCTTGAGTATGTGACCAGTCTTCTCTTCAATCTGCTGTGGGACTGCTGCAAGTGACTTTCTTTAACTGCCTAAACCTATGTGAATCCACTCCTCAACTTTTACTCTATACCTGAAATTTTACTTACAAAACTGCAAAAGTAGTAAATTTTGATTGTTAAGCGGCAAGATAATGCAGCCATTCAGTTTAGCATTCATTCCACCAAAGAAGGTATTTGAGCACACAAAGCTCCTGAAGGATTTTAACCCCGATTTACTTCTTATAATGAAAAGAAATAGGTGAGAACTCATTAACTCTTGAAAATATACAGATTAAATTTCAATGTAATATTGACAAAAGCTATTAGTTTAAAAGTGAGAGCATGTCCTTATAACTGGCTCCAGCAAACAGCCTCCAAGCTGGCCCCTCTTTGGCCAGACAGAATGTCTGTCTGTCGGTCTGTCTGTCTCATCTCTTCTCCTCTCTCTCTTTTCTCTCTGTTACTCTCTCAAACCACTCCATCTGGTCGAAACCAGCTGCCAAGTGCTAAGTAAATGGGAAGAAATAGTAAGTCAATGGTCAAAGCTAGTGAAGAACCACGGCCTCCTCACGGCCTCAGGAGTGAAATTAGAAGCGGATCCTCCAGTCCTAGTGGACACTTGAGCTGGCCACGTCCTCAGCTGACAGCCTGGCTCCAACCTCGAGAGATCCTGAGCCAGGCCCAGTAGCTCTGAGCCTAAGCCTTAGGTTAAGCAGCTGCCCGGTATACGACCCTCAGAAACCATGTCGATAATAGTGCTAGTTGCTCAGTCCAACTCCGCGACCCTGTGGACGGTAGCCTGCCAGGCTCCCCTGTCCATGGAGCTCTCCAGGCAAGAATACTGGAGTGGATAGTTGTTCCCTTCTCCAGGGGAGCTTCCTGACCCGGGGATCGAACCTGGGTCTCCTGCATTGCAGGCAGACATTTTACCACTGAGCCGCCAGGGAAGCCTGTGAGATAATAATAACTATTGCTTTAAGTTGCTAAGATTCAGGGGCAAATTCGTTGAATAGCAAAAGATAGCTAATACACTGGCCCAAGATCATTGTGAAGAGAAAATGAAGAATAAAATCACAGCAGATGCATCTGTCACACTCAGGAGTTTCCTTCTGGTTGTTGGTTGTTGTTATTAGGAAATAGTTAAATCAAGAATGAACACATAGCTGTAGAAATAATTATACCTGTGGCTTAGATCTAATTCTCTTCATCATCCTGAACCCCATCTGCCAGATTTTTCAAGTCTTTTTTAATTTAGCCCTGTTTTGCCCATTTAAATGTGTTTCCCACGACCTCTCCGCGGAGTGTAGGGTCTGGCCAGATTTCATTCTGTGTCCAGAAGACACAAAGTCATTTTTGCATCTTCATCCCACCATAGTTAGTTCAGTCGCTCAGTTGTGTCTGACTCTTTGTGACTCTATGAATTGCAGCACACTAGGCCTCCCTGTCCATCACCAACTCTAGTTCACCCAAACTCATGTCCATCGAGTCGGTGATGCCATCCAGCCATCTCATCCTCTGTCATCCCCTTCTCCTCCTGCCCCCAATCCCTCCCAGCATCAGAGTCTTTTCTAATTAGTCAACTCTTTACATGAGGTCACCAAAGTATTGGAGTTTCAGCTTCAACATCAGTCCTTCCAATGAACACTCAGGATTGATATCCTTTAGGATGGACTGGTTGGATCTCCTTGCAGTCCAAGGGACTCAAGAGTCTTCTCCAGCACCATAGTTCAAAAGCATCAATTCTTCGGCGCTCAGCTTTCTTCACAGTCCAACTCTCACGTCCATACATAACCACTGAAAAAACCATAGCCTTGACTAGACGGACCTTTGTTGGCTAAGTAATGTCTCTGTTTTTTAATATGCTGTCTAGGTTGGTCATAACTTTCCTTCCAAGGAGTAAGCGTCTTTTAATTTCATGGCTGCAATCACCATCTTCAGTGATTTTGGAGCCCCCAAAAATAAAGTCTGATACTGTTTCTACTGTTTCCCCATCTATTTGCCATCAAGTGATGGGACTAGATGCCATGATCTTCATTTTCTGAAAGTTGAGCTTTAAGCCAACTTTTTCACTCTCCTCTTTCACTTTCATCAAGAGGCTTTTTAGCTCCTTTTCACTTTCTGCCATAAGGGTGGTGTCATCTGCATATCTGAGATTATTGACATTTCTCCTGGCAGTCTTGATTCCAGCTTGTGCTTCTTCCAGCCCAACATTAAGGCCCACTTGACTTCACATTCCAGGATGTCTGGCTCTAGGTGAGTGATCACACCATTGTGATTATCTGGGTCATGAAGATCTTTTCTGTACAGTTCTTCTGTGTATTCTTGCCACCTCTTCTTAATATATTCTGCTTCTGTTAGGCCCCTACCATTTCTGTCCTTTATCAAGCCCATCTTTGCATGAAACGTTCCCTTGGTATCTCTATTTTCTTGAAGAGATCTCTAGTCTTTCCCATTCTGTTGTTTTCCTCTGTTTCTTTGCACTGATCACTGAGGAAGGCTTTCTTATCTCTCCTTGCTATTCTTTGGAACTCTTGCATTCAGATGCTTATATCTTTCCTTTTCTCGTTTGCTTTTCGCTTCTCTTCTTTTCACACCTATTTGTAAGGCCTCCCCAGACAGCCATTTTGCTTTTATGCATTTCTTTTCCATGGGGATGGTCTTAATCCCTGTCTCCTGTACAATGTCATGAACCTCAGTCCATAGTTCATCAGGCACTCTATCTATCAGATCTAATCTCTTAAATCTATTTCTCACTTCCACTGTATAATCATAAGGGATTTGATTTAGGTCATACCTGAATTGTCTAGTGGTTTCCCCTACTTTCTTAAATTTAAGTCTGATTTTGGCAATAAGGAGTTCATGATCTGAGCCACAGTCAGCTCCCGGTCTTGTTTTTGCCAACTGTATAGAGCTTCTCCATCTTTGGCTGCAAAGAATATAATCAATCTGATTTCAGTGTTTGCCATCTGGTGATGTCCATGTGTAGAGTTATCTCTTAGACAATCCTAATTCTCCCTCAAAACACTGTTCAGACACCACCCAGCTGGCATCACGAGAGTCCCTTCTTTGGACTGATCATACGTACCCCTGCTTTTCATTTAGTTTGTGTTCATTTTTTATTTCTCTTTAAGATGCTGGAGTCTTAAAATATAAGGACTCTGAGAGCATTTCCCTCAGCACTGAATGTACTAGTGAAAGTTGCTCAGTCATGTCTGACTTTTTGTGATGCCATGGACTACAGAATCCATGGAATTCTTAGGCCAGAATACTGGGGTGGGTAGCCATTCCCTTCTCCAGGGGATCTTCCCAACCCAGGGATTGAACCCAGGTTTCTCACATGGCAGGCAGATTCTCTATTAGCTGAGGTACCAGGGAAGCCCCTTGCTGAATGTGTTGAATGCACATAATTAAATTCTGGTGGATTAAAAGATGTGCTGCGATCAAACCAGGCTTCCCTGGTGGCTCAAATGGTAAAGAATTTGCCTGCAATGCAGGAGGTCTGGGTTTGATCCCTGGATTGGGAATATCCCCTGGGGAAGGGAGTAGCAACCCATTCCAGTACTCTTGCCTGGAGAAATCCATGGGCGGAGGAGGCTGGTGGGCTACAGTCCATGGGGTTGTAAAGAGTCGGACACGACTGAGCAACTTCACTTTCACTTTTATGATCAAACAATAAACAAATGCCGTGTCGTGCTTTGTGGTCTTCCAATAACTTCCACAAACCTTATTTCATTTAATCCCCCCGACATTCAGTCAGCTAAGACACTGCTATGTGTCCCCCGCAAATTCACATGCTGAAGCCTCACTCCCAGCACCTCAGAAGGTGGCTGCATTTGAAGAGAGGATCTTTAAAGAGGTAATTAAGATAAAATAAGGATATGAGTGGATTCTAATCCAACATGGGGCTTTCCCAGTGCCTCAGTGGAAAAGAATCCGCCTGCAATGCAGGAGTTGTAAGAGGTGGGAATTCGATCCCTGGGTTGGGACGATCTCCTGGAGGAGGGCATGGCAACGCACTCCAGTGCCCTTGCCTGGATGATCCCATGGAGAAGCCTGTTGGGCCACAGTCCATGGGGTCACAGAGTCGGACCCGACTGAAGTGACTGTGCGTGCAGGCACCATCCAACATGATCACTGTTCTTATAAGAAGAAGAGGTCAAGACACAGACACTCACAGGGAGAAGATACCCACCCACCAGCGCAGAAGAGAGGCCTCAAAGGGACACTTGATCTTGGACTCCCAGCCCCCGGAACTGTGAGAAAATAAAATTTCTCTTGTGTAAGCCGCCCAGTCTGCAGCGCTTTCTCATGGCAACCCTGGCAACCTAAGGCAGGCATTTCCATAGCGATGCTGTGACAAGGCTGGTGCCTCCTTACTGGGCAGTCGTCCTGGACCCGAGTCCAGGGTTGTGAAAGCACTTAGAGCTTTAGAAATAGAAGTTGATTGGGTGTGTTTTGCCTTTATTTTACAATCTTGACTTCATGTTAACCTTATAAATCTTTTTAACTAATCAAGTCAATTAAGGCCAAGCATAAAACCTTACTACTTGCTTTGTTCATAATGAAATGAATAAGATTTAAAATGAACAGACTCTGTAGGGCTTCAGTTATCTTTGAAGCCCGTAGGGGTGAAAAAATTTAACTGAGTGTAATTTTTATGTGGAAAATTATATGCAACTTTATTAATCTAATATCTTCCACTCTGCTTCTTAATTCTAACCATCATTTCAGTACAGAGTTATAAAAAGCAATTTATTTGGAACATTAAGAAAATGATTAAGGTTATCAGAGATTAAGGGGCATGATGTCTGCTGTTTGCTTTCAGTGTGAGGGAAGCAGATAAAATGAGACTAGAAAAATATTGAGAATAGTTCCAAATGGATGGTGAATACGCTTGTTTATTATTTTATATAAGTTTGATATCTTTTTTAAATGGGAAGATAAAGGAAAGAGCAGGCAAAAGCTGAAGAGTTGCTGACTCTAACACTGATGAACACAGAGAAACGATCCAGGTCCTCCTTTGTTACTGAGGCCAGAAGAGAAAGTTGGGGACGTTATCTGTCACCCAAGTAGGATTCGGGACCTAGAGTCCTTCCCAGAAAATGTAACTCTTAACTACTCAGACTATGAAGTGTGATGAGATGATTGGAATCGAGAGAAGGTCAATGAGAAAAAAATAACTTGGCAAAAACGGGTGAGGACTGGGGGCGCCTGAGTTGGCAGAGAATAGGGCTCCAGGTGTGCCCAGAGATAGAACTTTGGGGTTCTTCAGGGAAAGAAGGGATTTTGATCAGTGACAAGGGAGAGAGAATTCCAGGCAGAGGAATAATGTGAGCAAAGTTAAGTGAAAGTGAAGTTGCTCAGTCGTGTCCGACTCTTTGCGACCCCATGGACTCTAGCCTATCAGGCTCCTCCGTCCATGGGATTTTCCAGGCAAGAGTGCTGGAGTGGATTGCAAATTTAGGGACGCTGAAAAAAATCATGGTGCATTTATACTTTAGTAACCTCATTAAAAAGTCAGAAAAATGACTTATATGACATTATTATAATTCATGTCATGAGTCACATATAACATGTGAATTACATATATAATTCACAAATAATTATAATCAAACAATAACTATGATTACTTACGGAGAAGGCAATGGCACCCCACTCCAGTACTCTTCCCTGGAAAATCCCATGGATGCAGGAGCCTGGTGCGCTGGAGTCCATGGGGTCTTTAAGAGTCGGACACGACCGAGTGACTTCACTTTCACTTTTCACTTTCATGCATTGGAGAAGGAAATGGCAACCCACTCCAGTGTTCTTGCCTGGAGAATCCCAGGGATGGGGGAGCCTGGTGGGCTGTGTCTCTGGGGCCGCACAGAGTCGAACACGACTGAAGTGACTTAGCAGCATCAGCATGATTATTTACAGAGTCAACACACACTTCTGAGTATTGTCTTCAGTAATACTGAATACTGACCATAGTAAATTAATCCAAATATGATTTTCATTTATTAATTCTGTTAACATCCATGCTGTGCTTACTAGGCACCGGTCACTGCAGGTGGAACTTAGAACACAAAGCAGGTAAAATGCATGCTTTATTCTCAAGAGGATGAAGGAAAAGAGTAAGTTAATAAACCATCAAGGTGCAGCAAAATGGTCCTATGATGGCCAGATGTCCCACCCTAGGGCTGAGAGAGCTCCTAGGAGAGCAAGGTGGCTCAGACAATGGGGGAGTGGTGATTAGAACAGAGGTTTTCTAAAAGAGGTGACACTTGGTCCCCATCATCCAGCAAAAAAAGGAATTAGATAGAAGTAAGTCATGTAAGGATGTGAGGGCTGGACCATAAAGAAGGCTGAGTGCTGAAGAAGTGATGCTTTTGAACTCTGGTGTTGGAGAAGACTCTTGAGAGTCCCTTGGACTGCAAGGAGATTCAGCCAGTCCATCCTAAAGGAAATCAGTCCTGAATGTTCATTGGAAGGACTGATGTTGAAGCTGAAACGCCAATACTTTGGCCATGTGATGCGAAGAACTGACTCATTTGAAAAGACCCTGATGCTGGGAAAGATTGAGGGCAGGAGGAGAAAGGGACGACAGGGGATGAGATGGCTGGATGGCATCACCGATTCAATGGACATGGGTTTGAGAAAGTTTTGGGAGTTGTTGATAGACAGGCAAGTCTGGTGTGCTGCAGTCCGTGGGGTCTCAAGAGTCGGACACGACTGAGCAACTGAACTGAACTGAAGGTATGAGGGGTCGTTCATAGCTGAGAGTGGATGTGCACAAGTCTGGAGGCTTGAGAACAGAGAACTGCAGGTATTATCTTCTGTGTACCAAGAGTCAAATGAGAACGGGCACTGGTGAGACTTAAGGCTGAAAAGATAAGCAGCAAATGGATAATTAAGAGCCTTATACGTTAAGCTAAGGAATTAGGATTTTATCCTGAAGGAACAGGAAATGAAGTAAGGGTTTCAGATAAGACAGAATGAAATTTGCATTTAGAAGACACTTGGGCGGCAACAAGAGGGCTGATTGACAGGATCTACTCCAAAGGTGGAATTTAATTTAATTCATTCTTGTCTAATGACATTAATGTTTAGGTCAGTAAATTTCACGTAAGCACTGCCTAACCCACATCTTAAATTTCTGTTATGTGTCAAATAGGTATCTTCTTCCTCCGAAGACTATATGTCCTCCAGATTTCAGCAAAGTAAAACTAGTCAGTGTAAAAAGGGTGAGGGTAAGCATGGTCGCCCTGTGCTAAGGAGAATGTGAATATGGATGCATTTTAAAATTTGATTGTGCAAATTTTATTCTGCAGTCTAGTATTTTTATTCTAAAAATGTTCACTAAATCACCAAAAGTTATCTTCTTAGAGGGTATTTAAAATTAAAAATACATCAAAAGAAAAATCTTACACTTTAAAGTGAAACAAGAAATTGTAACTTGTAAGAGCAGTGTGTCTTCAGCTTTGTAAGAGAATCATTTGTAAAGCACATGTGATTATTCATGGGTGGTGGAGATAGAGGTAAATGATACTTGAACTTTTCCCCAAATTCCCCACATTATTCCTTTTATTGCTTTTATAATAAAACAGAATAATAGTGAGCATTTTTCATAACATGTGGGAATAAAGGGGCCCAGTTTAGGAAGCAACCTGGGCACACAGCTCACTGTATAAAATTATCTGGTGCTGGTGCTGGTTTTTTTCAGAGCATAGAATCGTTAAGTCTCCCAGGCCTCCGGTAGTGATCAAATATTTAACTATCAAAATCATTCCCCAGCATGCACAGTTAATTGTTAGTTGAAATGTTAGAGGCAGTCGATAGACTGTAAATGAAAGTAAACCAGATAAATAGAAGATTTCTGGACTCATGTTTGATAAAAACGAAAGAGGATGCATGTTTCAGACAGCAGAGAAGGAAGTACCATTTCTTGTGATGATTAGCTTGTCTCTAAAATATTCATTGATATTAGTCAGGGATCTGAATGATTGATATGTCAGGTCAGAACCACAGGCCTATGTTAGAAGGGAGATGCTCTTCATCAGATAAAAGCTATGAAACCAATTTCAAGTGAGCACGCTTGATTTTTCAAAGCTCAGTCTTGACATTTTCTTTAAATTTTTATTGAAATAAAAGAAAATGGAAAAGTACTCAACATTGAATCAAAGCTGCTCTCATGAAAACTACGCACAAAATTAACCAAAGAAGAGCAATTCCATGCTTCTTCAGGATCTGAATGGATGGACAGGGTTTCTCTAAGTTCTCTTGAAAGGAGCCATTCTGAGTAGAAAAAAAAAAAAAAAAAGAGCAGAGGGAATATTGTAAAGCATGTCTGAATCTTGTTTTTGGAGACTATCTCGAAATTACTCATGTTTTAAAACTATCTTTTTGTAAGTCAGAACTAGACCACATGAATGAAATTGAAGTTTTCCTTCTCCAGGGGATCTTCCTGACCCAGGGATCGAACCCGAGTCTCTCGTGTCTCCCACATTGGCAGCTAGATTCTTTACCTCTGGCACCACTCAGGGAGCCATCTACCTCGAATTCTGCTGCTGCCGCTAAGTCGCTCAGTCGTGTCCGACTCTGTGCGACCCCATAGATGGCAGCCCACCAGGCTCCTCCGTCCTTGGGATTCTCCAGGCAAGAATACTGGAGTGGGTTGCCATGTCCTTCTCCAATTCGTGAAAGTGAAGAGTGAAAGTGAAGTCGCTCAGTCGTGTCCGACTCTTAGTGACCCCATGGACTGCAGCCCACCAGTCTCCTTCGTCCTTGGGATTCTCCAGGCAAGAATACTCGAGTGGGTTGCCATAACCCTAACCCATTACATAGCGATTTAATGAAAAAAAAAAAAATAGATATTTAAAATTTGTCCTGATAATCTCTTGCACTGCTGAATTATTTCAATCTTTTCACCAGAAAAGTATTTCCAATAACAAGAAAAAGAAAGCTGGTTTTGAAGTATGTGATTTGGACAGCAGAAATCTTGTTCTATTTTTGCCACAACAAAAGCAGTCAATCTGAGATAGAGGTCTTGCATTTCTGTGGAAGTGGAACTATGAGTAAAATCCTAGGGGAGGATTGTTTATGATTCAGAGACAAACAGCTTCTTTTAGACTCCTGGAAGGGGCAGTACTTTTTATAGTGTATCTTGAGAGTGATAATGACAGAAAAAAAAGCAGTCGTGTGTAATTGCATTAATCTGACTTCGAAAGAGAAAGTCTGTTTTAAACTTCTCTACTAGCTGTTTTTGTTTCTTTTTATGAAGCTAATGCTGAAGTGTGACAGCGAAATTATTGCTTCTAAGCAGAGCTACGTGCATTTTCAAATAGTATCTTGTGTAGAAAGCTAAGCCAGGTCTATAGAAGCACTACACGTGGAGATGTTTTTCAACGACTCTAGGATTTCTAGTAAGATTCCTGCTGTGTGTCTCAGTTTCAAGTACTTCCTGGGAATCCGTGTGGGCTGTTATTTTAGAGTGTGGACTTGATGTCTGGCCAGCCCCGTCTGAAGCTGTGTGACCTTGGGCGAGTTGCATTGTTCTGGGTCCGATTTCTATCATAAAATGAAGAGTGGTGGTAGAGGCTGCTAACGCGAGGATTAAACGTCGCACATTTGTTGGTGCCGTTAGATCAGTGCCTGGTGACGTGGCTGCTTCTGCGAATGCTCCTAGGATCACTGTCTTTAACGCTATTTGATTCTTCGGGAAGCTGCCGTGGACCCTTAGGGCTGCCTAGATGGTCGAGGAACTCGTGTCCAAGGCCATTCCTCTGCGTCTACGTTCAGGATTTCCCATCTCATGTCTGAGTTCCGTTCTCTCGCCTCCGGAAGTTCCCAGACCTGCATGCACCTGCTCATTAATTTCACCTCTTCTAACAGCGGAGGTGATGGCAGTCAAGACTCGACAGGGTCTTTCATCCAAAGGGTATTTCATAAAAGGAAGAGCTAAGAAAAGGGAGACTCTCCCAGTGGAAATGAATGGTCTTCAGTAGTGGATGAATAAGCAGCAAAGGAGTTCAACCTGAATTTGGAGCGGTTAGAGGTCATTTTGTGGAGTCCAGGGATCCTGCAGGAATCGTGATACCAGTTTAGATACTTAATTTGTGCCAGACATGCTGGGAGGCCTGCACAGTTACAGACATTCAAGACAATTGCCGTTGTCGTGCGCATAGTGCAGATGAGCAAACCAAGGCGTGGAGTATTTGAAGATCCTTGCACGTGGCCACTCTGATCTTAAGGGGCAGAACCCTGGAGCCACAGAGCACAGAGCGTGCCCTGACCCTGTCCCGGCGCTCAGGCGTGCGCTTGCAGACACTGTTCCTACACAGGTTAACCAGGTGCCTCAGGAGATTTCCTGGACTCCCATGCTGCTTACGTTTCTTCTGAAAGCTGGAGATCGCAGCTGCGCTTTTCCTCCGCCCCCAGTTTACAGCATCCACCCCTTCCCTATAGCCTGACAGCTTCACGACTGTTAGTTTAGCTTATTTCTCAGTTTTTAAGTTAATAGCGCTTGGAAGTACTTCTCAGAGCGCCATGCATAAGGCAGGCGACTTCCAGCCCTTTTCCTCCAGCCAGGAGGACAGTTCTGAGGGCCCAGTGAAGACCCGAAACGCAAAGAAGCAGGTGTGCGCACGTGGCAAGGAAGGCCCACCAGGAGCCTCCGGGCAGCTGCAGCGTTTAAAAGGCAGCCTTGCCCACGACCCCCGGCTATCCTGAGATTCCAGGCAACAAAGAGCTGAGGGATCACCGATGCCCTGTGGACTCCGGGTCCCGCATCAGGTAAGAATTTGTCAGGAAGACAGGGGGCACAGGTAGCTCACACATAACTCGCGTTTTCAGGATCTCTTGGGAGCCTTTGTGCTGGGCATCCACGCATTTGATCGTAACACCAAGTGAAAGTAACCTTAGCTGCGCCGGAGTCGTTCTTGTGGTGAGCCCTGGAACTGAAACCAGACTTTGTGGTTTGGCCTTTTCTACTTATTTCTACTCTGAGTTGAATATAGTGCTGTGTTCTGAAACCAAAACTGTCAGATGGGTCTTTAATAGACATTATTGATGATCCGTTTAAAATATCATGCTGCTGCTTTTGTTTCCTTCTTGGAGAAAATCAAGTTGCAAATCTCCCAAATGACTTATGTGTATAAATGTAGATTAATGGGCTCTATCACTGCAGAATTAAAATTAGAATAACTGGGTCACTAAAGCTGTCTTAAATTGTCCCACATTAAAAACTTAAATGATCAAGTAAAGCAAAGCTGAGTTGCCTTTGGGTGCATCAGTCAGAAAGAAGAAAGAGTCTGATGACTCCAGCAAGGACATCATTGCTTTTGAAGAGCCATTCCTTATATTTTGATAAAAAAAAAAAATTCAGAGGAAGCCAAACGCATAATTGTATGAATCCTTTCTTGAAGATCACCTTTCTTTTGATGACTCAAGTCTAAAGGCGGTGGCCTTTCACCATTCCTGACAAAAATGCTGGAACTGGTTAATCAAAAAATAAACAAATGTGTAAGGGGAAAAAATCACTGCTTGATCCCTCTCTAATCCATCTCAATGGGGGTCCCTCTGAGACTCCTCAGAAACACTCATTTCCAGTTTTCTAGGTCCATTCCCTCAGTTAACCATTAGCTACAGCTCAGTGGGGAGACAGAAGACACCGTGCCCCCCAGGTTTTGGATAATCACCAAGTCCGAAGCAGGGGAGTGGGGTGATCGTGGAGTGACGGGCAGACCCAGCGCTGCTCTGCACACCTCCCCGTCTGATACCAAGTGTTACGGTCCATATCACCGGTATCACCAACTTTCTGGTCCTCTTACCACAGACCTAGTACATGGCCTGGACCTCGCCAGCCTTGGCTTCAGCTTGCTGCAGATTTCTCAGCATAGAAATTCCTACTGGAACTAGGGTTTGGGAGTTTCGTGCACAATAATCCCATGAGAGACTGTTGAGTGCCCTAAAATCAGGACATACTATACGATTTTGATTTCTTCTCTCTGTATAATAATGTTGGTAGGAAAAAGAATGACGTTAGTTTTTTACACCTTGGGGTCTCCCCTGGTGGCTCAGATGGAAAGAGTCTGCCTTCAGTGCGGGAGACCTGGGTTTGATCCCTGGGTGGGGAAGATCCTCTAGAGAAGGGAATGGCTACCCACTCCAGTATTCTTGCCTGGAGAATTCCACGGACAGAGGAGCCTGGCGGGNTTTTACACCTTGGGGTCTCCCCTGGTGGCTCAGATGGAAAGAGTCTGCCTTCAGTGCGGGAGACCTGGGTTTGATCCCTGGGTGGGGAAGATCCTCTAGAGAAGGGAATGGCTACCCACTCCAGTATTCTTGCCTGGAGAATTCCACGGACAGAGGAGCCTGGCGGGCTGCAGTCCATGGGGTCCCCAAGAGTCAGACGCGACTGAGTGGCTCACACGTTCACGTGCACACCTTGGTTTCAGAGAGCTTGCTTTTGTTCTGGGTTTAGTGCTTACTTTCTTTCTCAAGCAGTCTGTTCATGGCGAAGGAACTAGTTCTCATCCACATACTGAAACCAGATCTACACCTTACCCGATGAGGATAGACTGGTCATTAATTTTTTTATTTTATTAAAAAAATTTTTATTGGAGTATTGTTGCTTTTCAATGCTGTGTTAGTTTCAGGGGTACAGCAGAGTGAATCAGTTATACATACACATATATCCATTCTTTTTTAGATTCTTTCCCCATAAAGGCCATTACAGAGTACTGAGGAGCATTCCATGAACTACACAGTAGGTTACCTATTAATTAACTAATATTAACTATTAGCTAATAATCAATTGATATTAACCTCTTAATTAACCATTATTATTAGTCACCTATTAATATTTTATTTACAGCAGCGTTGTGCTTTTGCCATTCATTCCATCTCTACAGCCTTTTTTGAAAAGACCAGTTAAGAGGAATTTAATAATGACTGATAGAGCCAGACGCAGTGTAATGAAACACTGTACTAAAAACAGGGCCACGTATAATTAATAAAATGAGTGCAGGCTCTGAATGACTGGAAGGAAAAGCAGTGCTGATTTTGCCGTGGACAGTGGTGTGAACCCTGGCAGAAAACATTCACTTTGGCGCTTGGATTGGAAACCCTGTGAACCTTTAGAAAATATGGGTTTCAAGAAATAAAGAACGAAAAAAAAAAGACAAAACCCAACAAGCTAGGCTCAGAAAATGAACGCTACCACTTTTGTGAATCCGCCAAGATTCTCAATTCAACTGCCAAAGTTTTGCTGTTTGGAAAAACACAGCGGAATTGCTGACATGCATGCTGCGTAAATGACTATTCATCGAATGAATGCTGGAGCTTATATGTGACTGCTCTCTCTGGCTGACTAATATATCAAGCATGGTCCTTGTTTTGTGCTCGGACAAACTTTCTCCATTGCCATAGTAACCTCTACATGTCGGCGGAAGCTGATGTCATTCAAGGTATTAGTCATTCCTAGTGAATTGACACTCAGAGTGCTAATAAGTCTCAGGGAGATAAAGGGAACTAAGTATACATCCTGGTTAAACATTACTTAACCCTTTCACCCCACACCTTCTGCAAATGCCCACTGAGGGGATTCCCGAGGAAAGCTGAAAATGCCATCCACCCTCACCGTGGTTATACAGCAAGGGTCGCAGTTAAATTACAGCTCACTTTTCTCAGCAGGGTTATGTCATGGTATCAGGCTGCCATCTTGCACTAGCACAAGTTGAGTGGCTTAAAAAATAGAAAGGGATTTTCACACAGTCCTAGAGGTTGGAAGCCCAGGATCAAGGTGTTGGAAGTTTTGATTTCTGGTGAGAACTTCCTTCTTGTCTTGCAGAGCTTCGCCTTCTTTCCGGTCGTGGCCTTATATGGCGGAGAGAGCCAGGGTCTTGGCGTTTGTTTCTCTTCTTATACGGACATCAGTTCTCAAATTAGATCCCCGCCCTTATGCCTTCATGTAACGTTAATAATCGCCCAAGACGTTCACACTGGTGTTTAGGGCTTCAGCATAGGAATTTGCAGGAGAGAGGCACAATGGCAACTGTCCGGCCTCTTTCACACCCAAGGACAAACGCCCAAAGAGCACGCTTCTAATGCGTGTTTGGTTTTCCTTGTTTTATTGAAACAGGTTAAAATCAAGCTCAGGTATAATGAAGACCAGAATAATCTTGTATCTGAGGCTGAACACCAGGCTAGTATCAGTGTAAATACACCTGAGTGTTGTAAGTGTGTGTCTACATAAGTTGATATTAGAAATACTAAAAATCACTGGAATTAAAGAGCAAGAGAAAAGAGTAGCTACATTCATTGTGTTTTGGTCAAACAAAATTCATATATGCTCTTGCATGGGTTTCAGCTGAATTTAGTTTTTACACTGGATTTGCTTCCATGTTAAATGTGTTTACTGTAACAGAGTTCATAGGAACTGAAGAGGGGACAGAAGCTGGAGTAATTTCCTGCTAAGAAGTGTGCACTGGCATATTCCAGCTAATGAAGACTAGAGCCAAAGTACATTGTGGGCAGGGTAGGGAACGGTCAGTGATACGCCGAGCAGAGTGCGGGGGAAGGCCGAGCGCAGGGGAAGGGGCGGCAGAGGATGAGATGGCTGGGTGGACACGGGTTTGCGTGGACTCCGGGAGCTGGTGGTGGACAGGGAAGCCGGGCGTGCTGCAGTCCACGGGGTCCCAAAGAGTCGGACACGACTGAGCACCTGGACTGAACGTTTGTGTTCTTTGCAGATTAGCCTGTGGAGACCTGATGCATTGTGATGCTGTGAGGAAACCAGTGAAAGTCACTCAGCTGGGTCCAGCTCTTTGCGACCCCATGGACTACACAGTGCATGGAACTCTCTAGGCCAGAACACTTCTCCAGGGGATCTTCCCAACCCAGGGATCGAACCCAGGTCTCCCACCTTGCAGGCGGATTCTTTACCAGCTGAGCCACGACTGGTGAGGAGAACAGTGTGGAGGTTAATTCAACAGCCCAGGTCACAAACAAGGATGGCTTCAACCAAGTGGTGAGAAGTGAGTAGCTTAGGAGACTGTGTCTGCAATCTGAAGGAAGAGTTAGCAGAACTGGCTCCCGAACTACATGCCCAACGGAAGACCCAGGCTTACTCTCAGGAACTTGGCCCAAGCAGAAGGGAAAAAGAGCCACCCTGTGCTTTGATGGCTAAGACTAAAGGACAATATGTGGTTGTTGTTCAGCCCCTAAGTTGTGTCTGACTCTTTGTGACCCCATGGACTGCAGCACGCCAGACTTCCCTGTCCTTTGCTATCTCCCAGAATTTTCTCAAACTCATGTCTACTGAGTCGATGACACCATCCGACTATCTCATCCTCTGTCACCAAGCCTGGACAAGTTGGGTAGAGAAGAGGTTTGAGAAACTCACTTGGAACCCAAGGTAGACGTGGATCATGGCATTTTCCTTTGTACAGGAAAATATGTGTACTTCATTAGACTTAATATCTGATTAGCTTGGATCCTGCCTTCAGTGCTGGACAACACACGTCATCGATCAAGAGGTCAGTCTTGAATGATTCCTGCTGTACAAGTTGCTACAGGTCTTTAAATTACCAGTTAGTTCAGATTAGTCACTCAGTCGTGTCCGACTCTTTGTGACCCCAAGGACTGAAGCGTGCCAGGCTTTCCTGTCTATCAGCAACTCCCAGAGCTTGCTCAGACTCATGTCCATCAAGTCGGTGATGCCATCCAACCGTCGCATCCCCTGTCATCCCCTTCTCCTTCTGCCTTCAATCTTCCCCAGCATCAGGGTCTTTTCCAATGAGTCAGTTCTTCACGTCAGGTGGCCAAAGTATTGGAGTTTCAGCTTCAGCATCAGTCCTCCCAGTGAATATTCAGGACTGATTTCCTTTAGGATGGACTGGTTGCATCTCCTTGCTCTCCAAGGGACTCTTCAAGAGTCTTCTCCAACNAAAAAAAAAAAAAATGCTGTCCAGGTTGGTCATAGCTTTTCTTTCAAGGAGCAAAAGTCTTTTAATTTCATGGCTGGAGTCACCATCTACAGTGATTTTGGATCCCAAGGAAATAACGTCTGTCAGCGTTTCCATTGTTTCCCCGTCTGTTTACCATGGAGTGACTCTGATACTGGGAAAGACTGAGGGCAGGAGGAGAGGAGGGCAGCAGCATCAGCAACTCAGTGGACATGAGTTTGGGTAAACTCCGGGAGCTGGTGATGGACAGGGAGGCTTGAACTGAACTGAACTGAACTGATGGGACTAGATGCCATGATCTTCATTTTTTTGAATGTTGAGTTTTAAGCAAGTTTTTTCACTCTCCTCTTTCACTTTCATCAAAAGGCTCTTTAGTTCCTCTTCTCTTTCAGCCATAAGGGTGGTGTCATCTGCATAGCTGATGATATTTCTCCCAGCAATTTAGATTCCAGCTTGTGCTTCATCCAGTCTGGCATTTCACATGATGTACTTTGCATATAAGTTAAATAAGCAAGATGACAATATACAGCCTTGACATACTCCTTTCCCCATTTGGAACCAGTCCATTGTTGCATGTCCTGTTCTAAATGTTGCTTCTTGACCTGCATACAGATTTCTCAGGAGGCAGATAAGGTGGTCTGGTATCCCATCTCTTACAGAATTTTTCACAGTTTATTGTGATCCACACAGTCAAAGGCTTTGGCATAGTCAATGAAGCAGAAGTAGATGTTTTTCTGAAATTTTCTTGCTTTCTTGATGATCCAATGGATGTTGGCAATTTGATCTCTAGTTCCTGTGCCTTTTCTAAATCCAGCTTGGATATCTGGAAGTTCATGGTTCACATACTGTTGAAGCCTGGCTTGAAGAATTTTGAGCATTACTTTGCTAGCATGTGAGATGACTGCAATTGTGCGGTAGTTTGAACATTCTTTGGCATTGCCTTTCTTTGGGATTGGAATGAAAACTGACATTTTCCAGTCCTGTTTCACAGCATCGTCTTTCAGGATTTGAAACAGCTCAACTGGAATTCCATCACCTCCACTAGCTTTGTCCGTAGGGATGCTTCCTAAGGCCCACTTGACTTTACACTCCAGGATGTCTGGCTCTAGGTGAGTGATCACACCATCGTGATTATCTGGGTCGTGAAGATCTCTTTTTGTACAGTTCTTCTGTGTATTCTTACCATCTCTTCTTAATATCTTCTGCTTCTGTTAGGTCCCTACCATTTCTGTCCTTTATTGACCCCATTTTTGCATGAAATGTTCCCTTGGTATCTCTCATTTTCTTGAAGAGATCACTAGTCTTTCCCATTCTATTGTTTCTTCTATTTCTTTGCACTGATCACTGAGGAAGGCTTTCTTATTTCTCCTTGCTGTTCTTTGAAACTCTGCATTCAGATTGAGTATATCTTTCGTATCTTTAAGTTACCACTTACAGAAAATTCACAGGAAAAATTCAAAACAGTTTGAACTACCTATGAGTATGTATTCATTTTGTAAATTAAAATCCTCTAATGCTGGAGTTTAATACCATGTAAGAAATATTTTTAAGGGAAAATGGGAATATTGTGGAATGCCAAAGATGCCTAAGCCTTCTTGCTTAGTTTTTCCACCTGTCCTAGACTGCTTCCTGCTAAAACACTGTAAGTTATTTAAACAAGGACTCCCATTTCAGGCTCTGCTTTTTGGGAGCCTGACCTAAGAGGTATAAACACACAGACAGCCTTTCCAAGGTGAATATTGTGGAATGCCAAAGATGCCTAAGCCTTCTTGCTTAGTTTTTCCACCTGTCCTAGACTGCTTCCTGCTAAAACACTGTAAGTTATTTAAACAAGGACTCCCATTTCAGGCTCTGCTTTTTGGGAGCCTGACCTAAGAGGTATAAACACACAGACAGCCTTTCCAAGGACTTGGATATCTGATTATCTCAGATAGCAAGCACCGCTTTTTATTGTATAAAATACACATGAACAGAGACGATAAAATTCACTTCAACCCCACTGTCCACAGGTAGGCACTCTGGGCAGAGTTTATAGATTCGATGTCTCTCCATATGAGTATGATTAAATAATAATACTGGCTATACTATGCTGCACTGGCTTATTCACTAAATAATAAACATTAGACACCCTCTCTGCCGCTACACATTTCTCTAAAGCTTTGTTTATAAGGGCTGGGTAGAATTCTACAATCTGGGCAACTGAAACGGCAATCAGAGTCACCCTGTTTTCTAAGCTGTCTAAGAGATTGGCTCAAAATCCCCATATGACAGACAGGAAGTTCAGTGCCCTCATCAGGATTTCTGTAAATTGCTAGAGGTGTCATTTTCTCACCATCCATCCTAACTGGATGGCTTTTCAATTAAATCAGTTCACCCTGAGAATCTTCTCACCATCTCACATAAGATCTCCTCAGTGCCACACGGACCCAGATATGAATTTCAGGTATTTCCCTTAATGAAAGTACCGGGAAGGCATCTGTATGTGTGACTGACGGAGGCTTTGGAGAGCTGGAGGGGTCCCCCTTGGACGATGCACACAACCTGAAGGCTGACAACAGATGTCGCGGCTCATCATAAAGCCCCGGTTGAGGGAGTTTTAAGGCTCCAGTTTCAGGCAGTGTCCAGCGTTCCGGCGTTTGCCTCTCTTCCGTCTTGCTTTCCTGCACGTTCCCCTACTGGCCTGGCCCTGTTCTCTGAGGAGCAAAACGGAGTGTGTCCTTCGCACTTTAGGAAACGGCTCATCTTCCGGGCGATGTCGCTCCTTGAGTCGAACTGGGGCACGGCCTTGGGATACGCTCTGACTTGGACGGGCCCGTCCCCCTGGCCTCTTCCGCAGACTCTTCTTACGAGCGCCCCCCCTGCTTTGCTTCCCCCTGAGACAGGGCTGTGCGTGCCACGTCTCCGTTTGCCGGCTCGATTTCCCTCATGGTGGGTGTGTAAACGCCTTCACTTTCTTCCCGTACGAGTCATCCTGTGACAAATATCTTTCTGCTGAATCTGCCTCTACATCTTCTTTCTTCTTCCAAAGGCCTGGAATGAGAACTTCTGTATAAAGCATGCAAGCACTTTTTAAAGCTTACTCTGTGTGTCTGTGCACGTGCACACTCCAAAATGCCTGACTCTTTGTGACCACAGAGGACTGTAGCCCACCAGGCTCCTCTGTCCATGGGATTTCCCAGGCCCAAAATACTGGAGCAGCTTGCCATTTCCTCTTCCAGGGACTCAAAACCATATCTGCTGCATTAGCAGGCAGGTGCTTTACCACTGCACCCTGGGAAGCAAAAGCTTATCATACTCACAGGTAACTTGCTTCCTCAAAAAAAAAAACAAAAACAAAAACAAAAAACTGTACTAGTTTCTACTACCATTAGTCATGTATGTTTTCTCTAAATTTTTTTTTTTCCTTTTTACCTATCTGATGTTGAAAAGCATAATTTTACTTTTTAATGAGTTTTTTTTTTTCGTTGCTAGTACAATTTTTTTCCCCTATATGTCTGGTGGGAGTATGAATTCCTTCTTTTCTGAACTGCCTTTTGGTTTTCTGGGAACTCTTAAACAATTAATTTTTATTATTTATTAATAATTATTTTTAAGAGCTCATTGTATATTTAGATCCTTAATAAGCTCTTTACCAGCTTCTCAATTTTTGCAGGTTGTTAAGTGTCCCAGATGTTAAGAAACACCTGGAGTAACAGGAAAATTTGGCCTTGGAGTACAGAATGAAGCAGGGCAAAGACTA